>JBBPBT010001003.1:7778749-7793280 GCA_037974875.1 Cicer bijugum | reverse complement strand
TAATAGTCATTTATGCAAATTTGTAATAAAAATTGATAAAATGATATTACGAAATGCCACTAACGCTTAAGTAGTAAAATAAATTTGTAAAACATTAGTAACATAATTTGCGAAGTAACATCTTAAAGTAGAACGTATTAATTTACGCCAATTAAAAAAAAGAGTAAATATAAATTAGGAAAATTGTAAATTAATAATACTAATGATAAATTGAAAAATAATTGTTACAATTAGAAATTTAATTTGAGTTGTCCTAAATCATCCGTACTTAAGTAGTGGTGATGTGTCTAAATAACAATTATGAATTTGATTATTTAATGACTCCTATATAACCCAAGAAACCTGATGGAAGATTTACATTACATACGTGAAGTAGAAATCATAAATAATAATCACGGCTATAAATAAATAAATAAAAGGGACGATATATATAAAGTGAGAGTATACAACTTCACTACTTCAAATTCCATTGAATTCCAAATGCGAAACAAACAAAACCGATATAGTTAGTGCCTTGCCTCCTTCTATTCATTTTGTTTAATTAATTAATTAATTAATTAATGTTCATTTTCAGACCCAACCCCGCTCTTTTGGTACGCAATCTTTCTTTTTCATTTTGGAGCTGATATTAGATTAATGTCATCCTCAACTCAATTTACTAATTATTACTAATGCTACTTACTTTTTCTTAGGCTTCAATTCCATTTTCTTCATTCATTCTTCTTTAATCTTACAACTATATTTTCACTGTGGTTTCCATTCTCGCTTATTCAAGATTTGTTCTTCGTTTTTGCTGCAGAAAGGTTAAAAAAAAAAAAAGAGAATATGGTTTCCCCATGTTCAGGTTCAGGTTCAGGTTCAGGGCAGCCACAATTCATTTCAACCACTGGAAACAGAAACCTTTCCAATGCGCCACTCATTGAGACCACTAATACTGATCAAATTGTTGTGCCTGATGTCAGTCTTTTTCATTTTCTTCTCATTCATTTCCTCTACTTTTTTCCTTTTCAATAATACTTTATTTTTGTTTTTCGTTACTTACGCTTAAAGTGATCATAACTACAACACTGAAAAACACAGCTTTAACTATTACCTTTGTTTAATATTCATTTAAGATTTTGGTATCACCTGTTCTGTGTTTCTGTTTTTATATGCTGTATCAATTCAAGATGCTTTGCAAATTTAGGTGTTTCTAAAGTTGTTCATGGTGTTGGTTCATGAGGATCATCACATTGGGATAGCGCAATCACACAAGTGGGTTGGACACTACATCTTTTTCTCCAAAAACTTTAAGGGATTGGGTTTATGGATCCTCCTACTTATGTAGTGCTCAACATCCACTTTTTCATCGAATCGAATGAGAGACTCTTACTCATCCTTCTTACATCAAAACGCGGATAAGTGAATTTGGAAATATTTGGTATAAGATTTGAAACACATTCCCAAGTATTAAATGTTAACCATGTATGTTTTTCGATTTAGTTGGTGTAGTGTTCTTTGGAGTGATTTTTGGAAATGTAGTTATAAACCTCGAAAGTAATCCCTCCAAAGGAATGTTCCAATTTTTGTTGTTGTATTCTCATGTCATGTATAGGAGCTGGGTGTAAATGAGTCGAGTTTTTGAAGTTTAGGCTGGACTTGTGAAAAATAGATTTCTAATGCTTTGCTCTTGTCAGAACATTTTATTTTTTATTTGGCATATTTCTAACATTTTGTTTTATGTTTTTCTTATAACCACCATTTATGTGTTTTCTATTTTGCAGAGGAGAAGCTGGAAAAATTTCTTTGCATACATGGGTCCGGGGTTTCTTGTCTCCATTGCATACATAGATCCAGGAAACTGTAAGATCACACTTTTCATGATTTTCTTTTGTAACTATGATAAAATGAAATAAATTGACATAATATTCTTATAATCACTTGCAGTTGAGACGGACCTACAGTCTGGGGCACAATATAAATATGAGGTGCTTTGATGTATTTTTATAGTACTTATATGGTCATGAGTTATTTCCTATGCTCAAGCCTTTATCTCTTTTTCATATTTTTTTGTTTTGTTTTTTGCAGTTACTTTGGATCATATTGATGGCATCATGTGCTGCTCTTGTGATTCAATCAATGGCAGCCAATCTTGGGGTGGTCACTGGTACTTTATTTTATAATCAGTTTTACTATTGCAGAACAAAAATTGATATGCATGTTGTGGGTGGTAAATTTTCCATGTTCTTTTCCTGATTTTTTCAGTTCAATATGCTTCTTGCAGGAAAGCACTTAGCAGAGCATTGTAGAGCTGAATACTCCCGGGTGTCGAACTTTATTCTTTGGATTATTGCTGAAATTGCCATTGTGGCCTGTGACATCCCAGAAGGTATTGAGATGAATATAACTTTTTCAGTTGTTTCAAATTATTTTATTTGCACACAGTTTTTTGGGGATTTACTTTCTGCTAAGGTTTTCTATTAGAGTTGACTGAATTAAAACACATATATTAACTAAGATATTGAATAGATTCAATCAATCAATACATTCATTGCTACCTAACTCGATCAAGATCCATTTGAAGTTCTATATTAAGGAAGTGATGTTCTTTTCACCTTCTATCATTTTTGTACACGTGTTTAAGCTAAATTTAGTGCTCTCAAAATATAAATTTTATCAGGGTCATTAGAAATCCTACTGAAAGACAGTCAAAATCAGATGAGCAAATTATCGAGCTTTAAGAACACAACCATAGTTTTTCATTTTTCTTTCTGCTTCTCTTTCACTTTTGTTGATCTTTATCTTGACTTTTTACTGTACATATGCAGTGATCGGGACAGCCTTTGCATTAAATATGCTATTCAACATACCTGTTTGGATTGGTGTGCTATTAACTGGACTCAGCACATTGATGCTCTTAGCATTACAACAATATGGGGTAGTTTACTGTATTACATTCTATGGTTTGATGTCATATAGAGAATTTTTGTGTCATGAAAAAAGCAATATGAGCCATTTTTGTATTGCTTTGATCAGGTTAGGAAACTTGAATTCTTGATTGCATTTCTTGTGTTTACAATTGCTGCGTGTTTTTGGGCTGAGCTTGGATATGCAAAGCCTGATGCTAAAGAAGTTGTGAAGGGTCTTTTTGTGCCACAACTAAAAGGGAGTGGTGCTACTGGTCTTGCAATTTCACTCCTCGGTGCTATGGTTATGCCGTTAGTTCTTTATGTCTTCTTTTTCCATTTTTACTTTTCTTTGCTCTTAAAATGTATTGTCACGCTGTGATCCTATATGCATTTTTCGTCAGGCACAATCTCTTCCTGCACTCGGCACTGGTACTCTCTAGGAAAATACCACGATCAGTTCGTGGAATTAAAGTAATCATTTAAACTTTTGTATATACACTTATTTTTTTCCTTTCAACATTTGTTTATTTCTTGGAAGGCCTTGTTGAGTTAACTCTGTGACCGTGAACGTCAAGACAAAACGATCCAACTAATGTCTTATTTAACAATTTTCTTTGTTAGGAGGCTTGCAGATTTTACATGATAGAAAGTGCCTTTGCTCTTATGGTGGCTTTCCTCATAAATGTTTCTGTCATTTCTGTAAGTGGTGCCATTTGCAATTCTTCAAATTTGAATGAAGAAGATCAGATGAGCTGTCAGGATTTAGATCTCAACAAAGCTTCCTTCTTACTTAGAGTATGCGAAACCTGTTTCTTAACTTGTGTGTATTTTAAAGTTTATTTAACTAGTCTAACACAATTTACCTAATCAGTAAACTTCATATACAATTGTTATTTGTAAGGTGGTTATAAAATTATAGATGATAATTTCTGACGTGTGCCATACTCAGAATGTCTTGGGGAAATGGAGTTCAAAACTGTTCGGAGTTGCTTTGCTTGCATCAGGTCAAAGTTCTACAATAACAGGAACCTATGCAGGGCAGTATGTCATGCAGGTAGACCCTTTCATGTTTTGTTATCCCACTCATAATTGTTGTTCATATTCATATGCATTTATGATTAGTGCTTTCTATTTAAAAAAAGTATGGAGCCTCAATCATAATGCATTAATTCCTCAAATTAAATTCTGAATGCTCTCATGAACCACTGTGTTTGGTATTTTTATGTTCAACATACCTATCCTCAAATTAAATTATGAATGCTTTCATGAACCATTGTGTTTGGCATTAATTCCTCAAGTATAGGTACATACCTATTCCTCAAATTTAATAGTAGCAACATGTGTCCCTAATGAGCTTTGAGTTTAACAGTTTTTCTTAATTTTGCTAAGGTTCACTTCAATAGTGTCCACTTTGAAGCATCAGTTACCTCACGATGTTTCTAATTTTTTCCCCTATGAATTCTTTCCTTCTTTTAGGGGTTTCTTGATTTACGACTGACGCCATGGATTCGGAATATGTTAACTCGTTGCTTAGCCATAGTTCCTAGTTTGATTGTTGCGGTCATTGGTGGTTCTACCGGGGCTGGGAAGCTCATAATAATTGCATCTGTAAGATATCCTTGCCATCAATTTTTCTCTAGTTATTTTGGTCCTAAAATATCTTCTAATGCTTTTCACTTGAGATTATATCAATAATTTAAACAATATGTTGTTTAAATTGCCATGTTATGATATCACACAAGAAGTTTCTTATATATTTGTAATTGTAACTCAACTGCATTGTGAAGCATAAATTTTTTCTTTTAACAAATATTTTCAACATGGCATCATTTTTGTAATTCCTGTTTTTTGTGTATGCATTCCTTTTTGTTTACAACAGAATTGCTTTCTGTTAAAGCCCTTGTTTGTCCGTTGATCAGATGATCTTATCGTTTGAGCTTCCCTTTGCCTTGGTTCCACTCCTCAAGTTCACTAATAGCAAAACCAAGATGGGAGCACATGTTAACTCTACCATGGTATATTTTCTTTGCTAACACAAATTTGTACTTCTACCTTGCAAGCAAATAGTAAATTGATTACAGACTTGACAAAGACTTATGTTCTGTATATATGTTTTCTGTCAGTATTTATTTGTCATTATTTTTTGCAGATTTCCACCGTTACTTGGATAGTCGGTTCCCTTATTATGGTGATTAATATATACTATTTAATGACTGGTTTCATTAAGCTGCTTCTTCATAGTGACATAGAAATAGTGGCCAAGGTGTTTCTTGGGATATTAGGATTTTCTGGTATGGCTTTATATTTGGCTGGTATAGGTTATCTTGTACTTCGCAAAAATAAAGAGGGTGCACACCTTTTGGCTCTAACAGCACCCGAAAGTCAGCAAATGGCAAATCAACAAGTAAATGGATCAATCTATAGTCTTCCAAGAGAAGACATAGTAAACATGCAGTTGCCTCAGAGAAGTAGTCCTGTAGATCTTGACTGACAAAAAATACAATACTAGAATGTCAATAAGGTAGATTAGCAAGATAGATAAATAAATGTCATTTTGTTAATTTCTAGAGTTGAAATTAGATTAGTATGAAAATGTATTTGAATATCACTTGGCTAGAATTGCTAAGCTTTTGATTTTTCAGTGATGCTCATCTTAATGAACATATTGTAATTCTAGGAACATGTGTGGAAAGACCTTCTGTTTTTGTCCACATTGCTCTAACCGGATCTTTAGAACATACGGATATGTTTTGATTGATGGAAGGAAATTAACATAATAGAGCAAATTAAAATGGGATGCATCATGTACAATTAAATAAATTTATACTTTCATTCCTTTAGTCACACAACACTTTCTTTTGTTGTTGTAACCCTCTGGTTGTTTCATCAAAATCCTTCCTTCCAATACTATGTAAGAAAGCTGTTTAGATATCCATTCGTTCTAAATACATTTTTAAACCCAGATCTATTTTGTTGAGTTAGTTAGTCTTGTTGAATTTCAGTTACAACTCATCCATTGTATATATCCTTGTATCTCTTCGTTATCCAAATAATAATGAAGTATTATTCATTCCATTCTATATTGTAATACAACTACTACCGATCACGCTTGCAGGATCGCCCTTGTTAGTAGTCACGGATGGATGAACGAGAACATAGCTTCTTTTTTTTTTTAATCTTTGAACTGTTAGATTAATCTAATGGTTGAAATTGGTTGCAACATAGAAAATGAGAGAAAGGGTTATGAGAGAGAATCAAGGCCCATAGAAACACCAAGTCTGACATGTGCGGCTAAGCTTATGAATAAAAATGTGTCAAGTATAATTTTAGATAATTGTGATCCTTTATTTAAAAAGAATAAACTTATGCATAACAAAAATTACCTGCATTGGACTGTCTCGCAATTTAACAATTTCAAGTCATAATAATATTATTGTAATAAGTGATAAATAATATACTCACTTGCTATTTTACAATCAAATAACAATCTTAAATATCTTGTCTTAAAATCGCAACTCTGTTTGTGTTTGAGATTATTGTTCCGTATTGATTCTTACAGAATTTGAATCTCGAATATTATTTGCTTCACAATTCCATTTTTTTAATTTATAATTTGTACGTATTCAATATATATGTAATTTTGAAAATTCTTTTATTTAAATGATAAAACTTGGAGTAGAAAAAACATAAAATTGCATAAAATATTGAAAAATAAATGGTTGGAGAGAGAATTCATAACCGAGGGCCATACAAATAAAGTAACTTAATTTTAAATTTGATTATTGCTATTCAAAATTAACTTACATTTAAATGTACATTATTTTTTCCTTTAATACAAAATGCCCATCAATTTAACACTTTTCTCATTGGTAACAACTCACACCATAATTTATATTATTTCATAGTAATGAGTAGTACATAGACGATTGTTAACTAAAATCAACGTACTCATATGCTACTAATCATTAATAGCAGCAGCAATATGAGCACCACCAAAAGCAGCAGAGCACCATCAATATTACACAAAAAATTTAAACACACAAACAAGTGGTTAAATACACGTGTTAGAGTCACTCAATGAACCATACAACCATGGTATATATATTAACCTAATTGTAGTTACTAAACCACTTAATAAATGCAATTTTCCTAACATATATTTTAAAAATTATCTCAGAGTATATAATGAGGCTGAAATAAAATGATCAACTATTGATCGTTCAACGCACTGAACTTTGGGGATTTTTTACTAAAATATCCCCTTTTTCAGAAAAGTTAATCAAAATGTCCTACTTTTAAATCTTGTTACCAAAAGCCCTATTTTTTAGGGTTAGTGGGAAAACTCTCCCGGGGGAGCGACCTACTAAAGTGCCTAAATTGTTTTTTTTATTATTTGTATATAATTTAGGATTTTTAAATAATAATAATAATACATTAATAATAATAATTACTGTTATTAATTATTATTATTATTAATTATTATTATTATTAATTATTATGGTTGTTATTATTATTTAAAATTGTTTTAGTTAAAAATAATAATAATTAAATTAAAAATTATTATAATTAAAATAAAAATTATTATAATAATACATTAATAATAATTATTATTATTTAATAATACATTAATAATAATAATAATTACTATTAATAATAATAATTATTATTATTAATATTAATTATTATGATTGTTATTATTATTAATTGTTATTATTATTAATTAATTATTATTATTATAAATAAGAAAATACATTAATAATAATAATTATATTAAATAGAAAAATTACATTAACAACGGACAAGATTGGATCTCTAATAAAATGTTTTCATTAGTTGAAACCAAGTCACATGGATTGGATCATTTATATCCATTGATTCTTTTAATTCAACGGACGAGATTGAATCTTTAATAAACTGTTTTCATTGGTTGAAAACAACTCACATGGATTGGATTACTTATATCCGTTGATTATTTTTAATCAACGTACCAGATTGTTTGGAAATGGTGACATGCATGGTCGCAGGCTGGGGGAGCGACCCCCTGAAGGTGTCGCATGCTGGGGGAGCGACCCCCTGAATGCATACGTGTGTTGGGTTTTCCTTCATGGTATTTTGTTTTATGTTATTAATGTAATTTTTCTATTTAATATAATTATTATTATTAATATATTTTCTTGTTTATAATAATAATAATAATAATAATAATTAATAATAATAATAACAATCATAATAATTAATAATAATAATAATTAATAATAATAACAATCATAAAAATTAATATTAATAATAATAATAATTAATAATAGTAATTATTATTATTATTATTTATTATTAATTATTATTATTATTAATTATTATTAATGTATTATTATAATAATTTCTTATTTTAATTATAATAATTTTTAATTTAATTATAATTATTTTTAACTAAAACAATTTTAAATAATAATAACAACCATAATAATTAATAATAATAATAATAATAATTAATAACAGTAATTATTATTATTATTATTAATATTAATGTATTATTATTATAATTATTATTATTATTATTTAAAAATCCTAAATTATATACAAATAATAAAAAAAAACAATTTTGAAAACTCCTTTGAGAGGTCGCTGGCCGGGGATGCGACCTCCTACTAGGGGAGAAAATTTAGGCACTTCATTAGGTCGCTCCCCCATGGAGAGTTTTTCCACTAACCCTAAAAAGTAGGGCATTTTGGTAACAATATTTGAAAGTAGGACATTTTGGTTAACTTTTCTGAAAAATGGAATATTTTGGTAAAAAAATCGAACTTTGAATGCATATTTTAATTAAAATCAACTTTCATCATTTTAATTTCGGGCCCATCAAATCAAATTTTGTTCTTTGTGCATCTACACCAACTCTTCAGACCACCGAATAGTTCTTGACTGTATTAACAACTTAACATTATGTTATGGCATAATTTAGTCACACCTATTAATGTTCTTTTTTAAAAAGCCAAAAGAATTATGAATGCAAACTATACTAATTAGTATAAAGTATACGAAGAATATCCCAAAGAAATCATTTCATCCATAATTTCATATACAAGAATAAATATGCTTAACAAAATGAAAGAAACACAAATTCCCACAACCAAAAGAAAAACCACCTACAATATTATTATTATTATTATTATTATTATTATTAATTTTTTTTTTCAGTATTATAATACAATAACGAAGTTAATCAATATTAGAATTGGAAATTGAGTACTAGTAAAGGGCACCCAAGAATGACCCATTAAAGAAAGTCACAAAAGATAAAAAGAATGTACATGCATCTAATTTTGCTTACAAGAAGCAATCAACATTTTTAAATAACTTAACTCTTCCAAAGACTCTTGTATCTTATGTTGATAATACCAAATAATACCAACACATCCATGAATCCGAAATCTTGCACGAATATCTGACTCAAAGGTAATTGATTTTATTGCATCATCTTTTTCATCTGCCGTAACATATTGTAAAAGTTGTAAAATTTTCATCAAGTAAGAAAGACGAAACAAACGATGAACATTGATGAACATTTGTGGTTTATCACTCGGGAAATAAGGAGCCAAAGGACAATCTTTTGAACATCTTCTTCTATTATATTTGCAGGCTGCACAAGACTTGTTTTTTACTCCTTTAATATCACCCATTGGGACCAAGAAATATTAGTTTAGAAGAAAACACAGGAAAAATAAATTCAGAGAATGATTTATTATTTGTTATTTCAATAGAATGAGAAAAGTTTATTGCTACATTTTATATAGTGAACATGACTTAACTAACAAATCTTAACACACTAATCAATTTGTAACTACTATAACAAACTCCAACTATATTTAACAATAGGGTTCGTTAAATTAAAGCACCTTATTTTTTAATTTATATATCTTTGTTTTGTCCACCAATTAGAGAAAGAGAGACAATAGTTAATATCATATACTCTGTTCTTAAAAAAAAATTAAATCAATGTTGGGAGAAAAATTGCTAATATGCTTGGAGTTTCCAACCTGAATATTGAATCCATCCTTAATTAAAATCACTTGTTTGTTAATTGTTATTATTAAAGCAATCAATAACATAAATTTTTTTTAATAAAAAAACAAAGGAATTTCTTTAAAGCTTATACTAGCATTTCACTTTATTTTATTGAACAAAAAAAGTATATTATTGTATCAGTATAATCTAGCTAACCCACATTCAATAACTAATCCACCATACTAATTGATTGAATCATAAAACCTCTATACCAAACGCAATGCCCCCATTCTCTTGTTTTGACAAAGAGATATTAAATCTATTAATATTTTAAGAATATTTTTAAATGTAGATATTCAAATATTATTTGTTAATAAGTATAACAATAATATATTAAGATTATTTTCAAATATAAAGACAAATTACAATTAGAACGATGTCTTTCTTACAATATCGAATTACGGTCTTATATAGTAGGATGCCCATAATGTAATATGGGCCTAGAGCCTAGTAGATTGCTACAAATTGAATTAAAGTTGATGACAAGTTGAATAAAGAGTGGCTGATTTAGGATTTCAGTGCAAGAGATCCTTCTTTCTTTGGTATAGAAATGTGACCTTTCTCTTGGAGACTATTAACCGTTTCATATAAACATTGACTCACTGGGGTGAATTCCAAACCCAAATCTTTCAGTTTTTTATTTGAGAAGATGTGTGGTTTTACTCTTGGATTCTTTTCATCTGAACACCTGCACGTGTAAAGCATGAAGTTAAATATGAGGCTATCAAGATGAAAATATTGTCAATTTCAAAGCAATTTATTATTGAAGGCAATATTTCTCGCGTACAATTTTTGAAACACAAATGTTAATGACTGTCTCTCGTTAAAGTATTGTTTAGTAAGTCATTATGAAAACATTTGTATTTTTTTTTAATATATTGTGAATATCCTTTCAACACCTTAAACAATGCTGTAAGACTTTCATTAGCAAAATCCTCTTTAAAATTAAGCATGCATTGATTGTTTTCTATTGATACTCATAGTGCTTTTAAATTTATAATGTTTTGAATTCCTAAGGGCATTACTTTGTTTAATTAAGCGATAATCATATAGAAAAAGATAGAGTATATGTTTAGGTTGAATAATATCTTATGTTATTTTATTGATTAATAATTAGCATATATATATATATATATATATATATATATATATACTATGATCTTTGTGAGATGTGAATCAACTACTTAAAATTTGTATCAACTTTTGTTGGCACGTTTTCCAATATTTAATATAAGAATTACAAATATAATAATAATATAACATTGTATTATGGCCAAATTTGTTGAAAAGATAGGTAAGATATCAAAGGGTCATAGTGTGACAAGGACATTGGGGTTGGTAAGGACTCTTATGCTCCACTTGTTTGTTCTTATAAGTTTTAATACAGAGAAGTTCAAAGGCACTTATAAATTTCACTTTCGATCCTTTAGGTGGAAATTGAATTTGGATCACAAAAACAAGTCAAAGTTGGTGTACCTAACTACTACGCCACTTTTCAATTCGTCACCAAAAATAAAAATGTGTTTAACCAACCACCTTCGTTCCTCGTAGTAACAACAACATATCATACATAGTACAGTTGAGTCAGATTTTGCAATAGAAGCAAAAAGTCCCTTATATGGCTCTCTCATGTAAAATGTTATTTGTAAGTCACGATTTTATATTTATTATTTTAGGCAATGAATTAAAGCAAATTTAAATATTATCAAAATCTATGACTCTTTACCTAATTGGTAACACAGGGAAGCTTGATATAACACGATCATAAAACCATAACAACCAAATAATCTAGTAAAATGTCATTTTCCAGTAACCTTCTTGCGTGGGATACCAAAATTACAAAATGCTAAAGTTGTACTTTACCAAGAATAAAATCAATAAGTTCAATGTAATAATTAAAAAATCATTGATATTTGCCATGATCTATGTTTTGGGAACATAGTGTACTAATTTTACAAATACCTACTATTGGGTAAAAATTTGAGAATAAAAAGTAAAGGTCAAAATGTATGTGACCACAAATATTGATTTTTTCATATATTTATTACTAAATAGAGTATCTTTAACAATAGTTATAGCATGCTTCTTAGCTTAATAGTTAGTTAATAGTACTTTCTTCTTCCAAAATGAATATAAGCAAACATAAACTTATAAAAGAGCATATATTTAGACCAAATATTTAAACTTGATTCAAAAGGGAGTATTAATGATGATAATTATGATAGAAAGAATTAAGATTGACTTACTTGGTAGGAATTGGGTACTCTGGAAAATACTTGGCAAGAATTTCAACTAACTCCCCACGGTGCAACGAACTTTCAGCACATAAGTATCGACCAGAAGCAGAAGGTTTCTCAAAAACAAGAATATGGGCCAATGCAACATCCCTAACATGCACATAAGCTTGTGTTGCATTTGCATAGGTTTTAGCAGAACCAGTTAGATACTTTAATATGTGAATTGTGCTAGCATTGATAGTGGGTTGTAACAATGGTCCAAGAACCAAAACTGGATTCACTACAACCAAATCTACCCCTTTGTCTTTTGCTATATCCCATGCTGCTTGTTCTGCCACAGCCTTCCCATAGCAATACCAATTCTACATACAATATTATTCAAATTTCAAATTACGAGCATTTATCATAAATTTAATTTATTTTTATTTGCCTTTCTTATTATTGGTACTATTACAAATTGATTGGACTATCACTATGTTTAAAATAAATTACTCTATAGTGCCCTAATGAGTAGCTAATTAAATGAAATAAATGAATGGAATATTGACCTTGGTGGTTTTGCAATACTCCAAATCACTCCAACAAGATTCATCAACCTCCACATCAACATTTCTATTGGGGTCCATATACACGGCTCCTATTGATGAGGTGAAAACCACGCGCCGCACTTTTGCTTCTGCAGCCGCTATGATCACATTCTTTGCTCCATTCACCGCAGGCTCCACCATTTCTTCCTGCATGTGCGTTACGCAATTTTAATTTTAAAATAATTATGATTAATATCAAATTTTAGTGTCTGTAAATTAAATCATTTTAAAAATTAACTTACAAATGTAGTAGTATTATAATGTTTATTTGATTATATATATGTGTTAAAATGTTTTACACTTTTGCATAGAAAATAATATCTATTTTTATCAGTATTATATTTGTTATTAATGTAATAATTGTAAAATATAAAATTTTGAATTTAAAATAGTGTATGTAGTAGTATTAATCAGACATATAATTAAAAAAAAAGTATAATTAAATTTAGAATTACAAGTGTTGATGATTTAGAATAATATTATATTTGTGTGTGAAATAATTTAATTTTAAAATAAATAAATTGTTATGAATGAGATGAATAAGTATAAAAATGAATGATTTTAGAAGGTTGGTGGTATGAAATTGATATGACTTTAAAAAAAGAAAGGCAAAACAAACAAAATTTGGTGGTAGGAGTAGGACCCAGCCCCACTAGCAAAATGAAAATGTATGTTGTGCGGTTTTGTTGGAACTTTTTGAGAGAAAAGATTCAAAATTAAGAATGAAATTGAATTATATTAAAAATAAAAACTGACGGGGTTATCGGTGACGGGAGAAGCAGTGTGGAAAACACCATGACAACCGTTGACGGCTTGTTTAACGGAGTGAATGTCAAGTAGATCAACTTTGTGTAGAGTAAGCCTTTCCTTTGCTCCTTCCAACTCTTTCAAGTGTCCATTTTTAGGATCATCTGAAATTTTTATTAAAATCAAAATTCATAATTAATTTGTATTGAATAGAAGAAGAGTAAACAAAATAATATATGAATTATAAAATGAAAAGGAAGTAAGGCATGCCTGGGTTACGCAAGGTTCCTCTTACAGTGTAGCCTTTCTCCAACAGGATCTTAACCATCCAAGAAGCGATGAAGCCGCCGGCGCCGGTCACACATATGGTTTGGCCGGAGACTGATGAAGATTCGGCGGAGGAGGCAGCAGCAGCAGCAGCAGGCATCTTCCTTTGCTTCTGTTATTGGAAAAAGAAGAGAGAGAGAGAGAGAGAGAGTGGGATAAAGCAGAAGAAGGTGGTGGTGGTGGTATGACTATGACTATGAGTGGAAATATAAAGTTGTTGTGACGTGTAATTGTGCTTTGAGTGTTGCTATATATACTGCTATCAGTAAAAGTGAATGTGAAGGGCTCAGCCTTTTTATAACCAAAATGGATTCTCACCAAACCCAATCCCCATATTTTTCTATTGTGGAAATCCCTTCATTTATTTTCTTTTCTTTAAATCGCTTTCCACCTCAAACCAAAATTGCTACCAATCTTAAACTTCATAAATAAATCTCATATAAAATAATATACTCATTATTATAGCTAATAATAATAATAATAATATTTTTCATATTTTAAAAAAAATAACGTTTAGAAAATATTTTTAATTTAAATAAGTATTTCTCTTTTAAACTCTAATGAATTGAGAATTTTAAACTTAAGTTTTTTACTTTTTTTTTTTGTTTTTGATTTTTTTTTTCTTCAGCTTTAAGTATTTATTTATATTAAAAATTTAAACTTCAATTTATTTCTTATTTAAT
>JBBPBT010001003.1:7738855-7762670 GCA_037974875.1 Cicer bijugum | reverse complement strand
GGGGGGGGGGACCTTATTTGCTCTTAAACTTATATTACTAGAGATGATTAGCAAATCTGCATGAAAACTTTAAGACAATATTACAATTTGACTATTTCCTCACTAGTGAAGATGTGTTTGGGAGACAAAAGCTACAATAGTTTATTTAGCTTAGTGGAAACTTAACTAAGATTTTCATAGATTCAGCTTTCTTACCTAATCTAACTAACATATTCTTTATGATTAAATATAATTAATTATTTAAACCAACAATTTAGTCTCGTAAGTATCAATTTTTCTTCTTTTTAGTCTTTAAAGTATTAGAAATTCATCAAATTAGTCTCAATTGTTACATATTGAAAAGAAATATTATAAATTAAATAGATGAATTTTATATAATTTAGAGATTAACTTGATAGATTCTATGTAGTTTAAAGATTGCTCATTATTTTCATACAATTTAGAAACTAAATAAGAGAGAAAGTGATACTTGAGAGATTTAAGAAAAATAAAGATGGATGAATTATTATTTATTATAGTGGGGACTAATATAATTTTTCAACTCTCTTCGTAGGAATAAACTGGCGCCTCCTGAACAAGTACTTAAGTGAGTAAATTAATGGTTTAGTTAATAATAATTCCACTTAAAAGAGAAACAATATAATTCCACTTCAGAAAGAGAAAGGGGAGAGAGCGTTCATTTAGCTAGAGTGTTTTGGAAATAAAATTTGGTTGTAGAACGATGCAGCATGTGGTGTGGGGTAAAAGAAGCATAATGTTGATATAATATTGAAGACATGAATCATAGATGGAGTCCTTTTAAGGAGAAAAGTTAGGATTGGCTGTCTCTAGATGAGAATTTTTTTCATTTCATGCTTTTTTTATTTGAAAGAAATGACATGAAACTGTCTTTCTGAAATTCCTAGAATAGGCTTCAATTATTAAGTTCTAAGGCACTAACACTGTCATTCAAGAGAAATATTTTTGGAAATGGAAAAGGATGAAAAAGAATGGTCCCACACCTAACTATGACAAGTTAGAAAAAATTGCCCTTTGAGATATCTAGAAATAAAAGCACTATTCAAAACAACAAAACTATACTTATTCCAAATTTCAATAGGATTAACTTTATCATGATTAAGCATGAATCTGTAACTTAGGTTAGTGTCATTCTTAAAGGTTACAATTATAAAGTGATATTAGAATGTTGTTAGTGATGCTTCAAAAACCTACTAGAGTCATTCATTTCACAAAAACCAATGTTTTGATTTTTTAGGTCTTGCTATATTAGGACTTTGTAACTGTAAAATAGTGACATCTGCTTCTAGTTCTACACATATATAACACAGACAACATTTATTGCTACATTACATCATTTACAAATTTCCTATTTCTCTTATGAAACCAAAATTTGATCACCTATATAAAAAGAAAATCTTTGCATATTTTCCTTCCATATGGATCTTCTGAGATCAGAAAAATATTCATCTGATAATTTCAACAACTCATTTTCTCAAAATCCGGCACCTAAACCGATCGAAAATGAAGAGAAAAAACAACAATATCCAAACTTTCTACTAGATCTAAGTGTCCCTAAAGATTCAGGTGATGATGAATCAAAGCAAGAACTCAATCTAATTAACTGTTTCGATACCGATACATCGATGTCCATGAACTCATCCTCAGAATCTAATCATGGTAACGAATTAGAGCCAAGGATTTTCTCATGCAACTATTGCCAAAGAAAGTTTTATAGTTCTCAAGCACTAGGAGGACACCAGAATGCACATAAAAGAGAAAGAACTATGGCGAAAAGAAGATACAAAAATAGTGTTGATGCTTCAGTTTCACTAGATTTTGGAAACAGGTACTCAAGCATGGCTTCTCTGCCTCTGCATGGCTCATATAACAGATCATCATCACTTGGAATTCAGGTGCATTCTTCTATGATTAACAAACCTTGTTTTCAATCGCCTTTTTTCGGCTTGTCTCGTTCGCATGTTCAAAACCAGTGGCAGAAGCAACCTGTTATGTATTCACAATCTGCAATTGGAAATAATATTCATGTTGAAGCAGAAACTGATGAATCATCTTTGGCTAGTGGTGTTTCTACAAGATTAGGGAAGTTTTCTCCAACAAAGGTGCAAGATGGATTTGGAGGTTACTGGTTTGGTAATAGTGCTTCTCATTTGAAGACTAAACAAGAGGAGTTGCAGAAGCTTGACTTGTCCCTCAAACTCTAACTCCTATCTATGGTTTTAAAAATGCATATATAAATGTAGTCACAATTGTGGTTACGATATGTAGTTACTAAGATCTCTAAAATTTTTATATTTGCAGTTGTAGACTGCACTTTTTAATATGCTTCTATTCTTCATGTCATATATTTTTCATTCATTGAAAATTGTATCTTAATTTTCTTTGTTGGTTAAGAACTGATATTATTAATTTGTCTTTGTTATATTGGATTAAATCTCAGTTTATGTTATGGTTCAAATTAAATAGCTTATATGAAAAAGTTCAAATTATATAAATTACTGAGTGTTGGAGGAGCTGATCTCACTCCACCAATGGATGATATTGTAATTTTTTTTTAGTATATATTGGTGGAGGTTTAAGAACTTCATCCTCTACTATTTTGTGGTCCAACAGTTATAAAACACATTCAATTTAGAGATCTTTAAATCAAATAGTCCTTATAGTTTGGACTAGATCCAAACAAGGTTAGTAAGTATAGTTAGATAAAGTTCAACATCTATCATAATTCATAATGAATCAATTTCAAAAAAATGTTTAAAATTTCGTCGATTATAAATGTTGTCTATTAGAAGTAGATATTAATGATCATCTATATTTTTATAATTTAGATAATAATTTAAATAATGTTAATTTGATAAAAATAAAAAAATAAAAGAAATATATATTGTATATTGTATCGATATTAATTAAATTATCATTTAATTTATAAAACTGAAGAATATTATTAAGCATTAATTATAAAGAATATGATTATAATTTTTGAAATGTTCATCTTTTAAGTAGAACTCACGGAAAAGGGTATAGATATAGTAGTATTTGGGAGTGCAAGTTATTGTGAAGTTGGGAGTGTGTTTGGATGTAGTTATGTCTATGTCACGTTTTTGGTGACAGTGGACCATAATGCGTAGACAATTGAATGCTAGGTAGTGTAGTGAGTAGTGACTGTCGTTGTTTATAAATTCGTATGCAAGTTTGGTCCACCAAGTTAATTATTTTATATATATATATATTCAAAGGTTACTAATAACCCCTATACTTTGACCCACTTGTAGTTGGAGAAATTGACCTTCCCTATTGGGATCAAACAACTTTGGTGAAGTAAACCCACTATTCTCATCTCAAGTATAAATAGTTATATAGCCACGTTTTGTCAACCATTACGTATATAAGTCTTAGGTTTTATGTGATACAAATAGCATTTAGATGAGAAGATTCAAGACTAGATCTCATAATGCAATATTATTAAAACTTTTGCAATATATTTTTGAAGTATATTATAGTTGTTTGAAAGATTGTTTAATTTATAGAGTTGCATGTAGAACAAATCTAATTTAAAAAAGTAGAATTGCACTTTGATCATTGAGTCTTTACTACAAATAAATATATTCACTTCCTCTAAAAAAATTAGTAAATCACATGTAGTATTTTTTTTTATAATTAATAAATATATAAAACCATGAGAATTTCTAGTATATATACATTATTAAATTCGATATATTTAGTTTTTTTAATTTAATAGTCAAATGAATTTTTTGTTGAAAAAAGTATTTTCTATTATTTATATAATTATAATAATGAAATATTATTTATCAAAAATATCAATGAAAAATAAAATATAACTCTTTATGAATTTTTATTACTTGTAATAGTAAATATTGAATATTTTTATGAAAAAATATATAAAATTAGTATAATCCTTATAAATAATAATTTTTTTTATAAAATGATCTTTTTTAAAATACAAAAATCAAGAAATAATTTTTTAATTTATAAACATAATTTATTAATTTATAGGATAAATATGTCAAAATCTTTTAATTTATGAATGTATTATAAAAGTTTTTTTTTTAATATTTCCATGGCTTAATTTTATTTAATTTAATACTATCTACACATATCCGTGCCATTGTGTAGTAAGACTCAACCAAGTTATGCTTTCACATCATTTTAAAAGAAATATTTAATTATTTATAGAGAATCTTGATTTCTTACCTAGACAAGATATCTTAAGGAGGGCCCATAAATTTTGTAGGCGCATATCTTCTTGATGTTTACAACCTAATCTCATGCATATAGATTATAATCATGAAACATGTTGTGTGATAGAATTAAGACACTAAATGAACTGAAAATCATGTCATTATAACTGTTAATAATGATGGTAATTTAGTACTAAAAATAGAAATATTGAGTGATGTGATATACATGCATTTTTTTGTGTCTTCTTTGCCAAATGTTGCAAATCGGTTGGAGTCTATTTTTCTTGTGGTGGTATGCCTCAGTCTAACACCACCATCTTTTTTTTTCTTCCATTAAACAAAAATATTAGTAGCCTTTGCTTTTGATTAATTATATGAAACACGTGGACCTATCCTTTTGCTAATAAATAATACTAGGTTATTCAAGGTCGGCATCTTGAATTAAATTAGGCTAAGAAATTTAATTTGAATAGGCAAAAGAGACTATGCTAACTACTTGCTTTGTGTTATGTCGTTTGTCGTATTAGGGGCCGGTTATATCTTTACAATTTAAGTTTTTCTTTTTAAAAGATAAGATAAACATATATTATTACTTAGTTAAATATATTTTTAATATTTGATAACACATTTGATTATATTTCGATTAAACTATACTAAACTAAATTAAGGTTTATCATAATTTTTACATCAACGATTAATGATTATTATTTTTCTATTTGCATAAAATATTTATCAATACTTAAATTTCTTTCACTAATATATTATAAAATATTTATAAATTATCGTTTGCTTATTTTTTTTTTGAATTAAATCAAATTTATGAAAATTATTACATTAGACTATCTTAAATTCTTATATTTAGTTTTATTTTTAATCAAATACTTTTTATATCAACAAACCTTTTTACTTGATGTGTTCTATATTTTTTTTCCAAAAAAATTATATTTATATTTTATAAAGACAGTAAATCTATTTTAGTATATTTTCCTTAAAATAAGTCAAAGTCGCAATCGCTTGGTAGAACTCAACTCAAATTAATTTAACTTGTTAGCTTGATTAACTTTGAACCAAATTAATATTACTTTACAGTTTTGAATAATGTAAATAAAATTTATGTTTTACGTAGTTTATTTTAATTTTTTCAAAATAAAAAGAAGAATGCTTTAGTCAAGTATAATCTTGGTTGGTGGATTATTTTTCTAATCTAATAAAGAAGAATGCTTAATCAGAAAAAGTAATTAGAGTTGTATTACTCATATGAACACATGAGTACATCACATAGAGATCAAAATGATTTCTAATCATATGGGTACATATACTAGCAGTAGTTTCCAAGAGATGGAACATGAAATCGTAGGAATATATTAATTTACGGTCTTTTGTATTATTAATGTTAAGAAATGAATGTTAGATATTAAAAGATTAATTCATTCCTTACACATACTATATAATGACATTAAGTTGAAAATATCAAATTAATATTTTTGTGTGGTAATATCAGAGATAAATATGAAATTAAGTAAGTAATAATATTAGATATAGATAGTACTCATACTATATAGATGTTGCTAAAAAAAATTAGATATAGATATGATAACGGTTCAAAACAGAGAAATGAGTGAATTTGGGCCAAACATGTTTTGTTGTGTAGCCCCAACCCAAAGCTGTGCTCTGTTATGACTTACGAGTCCTTTAGTTTGCTTTTTGAGAGAAAATGAAACTACAAATAATATTTGCTTTGTCCTAAATTATACTTCCTCCATCTTAAAAAAATATTGTCTGAAATTATATGTTATTTTATAAATTATAATATTAATAAAACATTAATATTCGTAAGAGCAAAAAAAATATTAATGTTTCTTTTTTATTATGCTTTTTGCAACTACTATTTATTATTCTCTTTCCTTCTACCTCTATTAATTTATATTTTCAATACTATTAATATAAATAATTTATAATTTCTCTGTTAAATAATTCTGGTTTAATTTTTTTTAAATGATATATAATTTAGGACAAAGAGATATGTCACTCTACACAAAGAATATGTCCCAAATTATGTCATTTTATAATTTATTTGAAATGATCGAAATGGCATAATTTAAACTAGTTGATTTCTCTTTTGGTTTGGTTTTTACTACCGAAGAGCCTTTTTTTTTTTTAAGATCCTAGAAGCACAAGTGATACACATTAAGAATGAAGAAGTGACATGTCGTGAATTTGAATCTGCTTCAACATATAAAATCTATCCACAATTTTTTTATCAAATATATTGTATTATATATTTAGTCCGTCTAAAAATTTTCTTTAAATAAATTATAATGATCTTTTAAATATTTTTCTTAGTAATTTTAATTCCTACAGTTAAAATAATTCATATGTATCGTTTGAATTTGTAAATAATTTTTTACATGAATGTTTAGAGAA
This sequence comes from Cicer bijugum, assembly GCA_037974875.1. NCBI lineage: Eukaryota > Viridiplantae > Streptophyta > Magnoliopsida > Fabales > Fabaceae > Cicer > Cicer bijugum. Next base: position 7,756,029 of record JBBPBT010001003.1, on the reverse strand, counting down.
TTATAAGACTTTTAACAAAAAAAATTAAATATAATATTTTAAAATTTTTGACTGTTAAAAATTTATATTTAATTCATTTATTGTTAAAAATTAGATTGATAAACACGAGTTTAGTTTAAAGCATAAAAATAAAAATTGTCAATAGAATATATTTAAAAAATGATTGTTTAATTTTTTTTGAAAGAAACTAAAAATAAAATATGGAATGACAAAAAGTATGATTTTTTGTTTGAATAGGAAGAAATATGAATGAGCTATAGTAACGGAAGGGTCAAAAGGAAGAGCACGAGTGTCGCTGGTTCGCTACTATAGTTTGAATTAGAAAATAAAAAAATTGCAATATGTTAATTAGTCAGTGAAGGAACGAGTGGGAATGAGTGATTTTAGAAAACAGAATTGAATGGAGAAACTCACTCGCATACACACACACACTCTCCTTTTGTTAATCAATCATCACTTACTTATATTCCTTTCCATATATATACATACACACATCTACTATCGCTATTTGTTTTCTTTCTTAAACAACAAGCAATCTCTCTCTCTATCTCTATCTATTAGTAGTAGTCATAATAATAATAATAAGAATAATAACAACAATAATATAATTAAGGAACACACAACAACATGACAAGCCTTGAAGATATTAGGAAGGAAGCTGTCGACCTTGTTAGTTTTTCTTCTTACTTCTTTCATTTTACTATGTCTATGTTTGGTATCACGTTGAATTTGTCAGAGTCACGCGGGTGAACCAACACGATTTTAGTGGTTCAACGTGATGATTCTGACTAATTTGTTGTTGTGATACAAGACATACACTTTTTTTTTTGTTATATTCATAATATATTTGTTGTTAAAATGCATGCAATGTGGTTTGTTTGCAGGAGAGAATACCAGTTGATGAAGTGTTTCGAGAATTGAATTGTACTAAAGAAGGTCTCACTAATGAGGAAGGACAAAAAAGGTTATCCGTTTTTGGCCCAAACAAATTGGAAGAAAAAAAGGTGCTTCATTTAACATTTTCTATTTTTATTTTAATAACGTTATTAGATGAAAATCTTTTAATAATATCTTAATTTGCAATGAAAACAGGAAAGCAAGGTTCTTAAATTCTTGGGCTTCATGTGGAATCCTCTTTCATGGGTCATGGAAGCTGCTGCTATCATGGCTATTGCACTGGCAAATGGAGGGGTATGTTTCTCCATATAATTCTGTCTTCAAATGGCTATTGCATTGAAAAGAGAAGCTTATATTGTTTTTTTTTTTTTGTTGCTTTTGACCATTTAGCTGTCTCAATTTGTGTTGAAATATGCAGGGTGAGCCACCAGATTGGCAAGATTTTGTGGGAATAGTGGTGTTGCTGATCATAAACTCAACCATTAGTTTTATAGAAGAAAACAATGCAGGAAATGCTGCTGCAGCACTTATGGCAGGTCTTGCTCCCAAAACCAAGGTACAATAACAATTTTATGTTTTGTGTGTTACTTTGATTGTATCTAATAGGTGTGACACTGACAGAACATGTTTGTAATAATGTTTCTGAATTGACAGGTTCTGAGAGATGGAAGGTGGGCTGAGCAGGAGGCTGCTATATTGGTACCAGGAGATATAATCAGCATCAAATTAGGAGACATTATCCCTGCAGATGCTCGTCTTTTGGATGGAGATGCCCTTAAGATTGATCAATCAGCACTCACTGGTGAGTCCTTGCCTGTAACCAAGAATCCTGGTGATGAAGTTTACTCCGGCTCCACTGTAAAGCAAGGAGAGCTAGAGGCTGTTGTAATTGCTACCGGCGTCCACACCTTCTTCGGTAAGGCTGCTCATTTGGTTGACAACACTAATCAAGTTGGCCATTTCCAAAAGGTACTTATCTCTTACTCTTATGATTTCCAGAACTGATCATATATATGATTTCTCTTAACGAAGTGCATTTTGATGATCAGGTCTTGACAGCCATAGGTAACTTCTGCATTTGCTCAATTGCTGTTGGAATGATCATCGAGATTGTTGTGATGTATCCGATTCAGCACCGCAAGTATAGGAGTGGAATTGACAATCTCTTGGTGCTTCTCATTGGAGGGATTCCTATTGCCATGCCAACAGTTTTGTCAGTTACAATGGCTATTGGTTCACATAGGTTGTCTGAGCAAGGTGCTATCACAAAGAGGATGACAGCCATTGAGGAAATGGCTGGGATGGATGTTTTATGCAGCGACAAGACCGGAACTCTAACACTCAACAAACTCACTGTAGACAAGAATTTGATTGAGGTGATAACAAGACAGAAATCAGTATTTCAATGTTCACTTGTTTAGAATTATTTTATATTTATTGTTCATATTGCAGGTATTTTCAAGAGATGCCGACAAGGACATGGTAATTTTGATTGGAGCAAGAGCCTCTAGGGTGGAGAACCAAGATGCTATTGATGCTTGCATTGTTGGAATGTTGAGTGATCCAAAGGAGGTTTGTAATTTATTGCAAGAGAACAGAACATTCATAAAGTCCACTTATTGGCTTAATGAACTGATCTTGGGTCTTTAGCATTGTAAAATCTACTACTAACTAGTAACTAGTAACTAGGGTGGTTCTCTAGACATGCATATAATTTATATATTATGATGAATGACATTAGAGTTATTGTTAGATTATTATAATAAAAATATAAAATGGCAATGAAAAACTGGTATTGTTTGTTGCTTGGTATAGGCTAGAGAAGGGTGTACAGAGGTGCATTTCCTGCCCTTCAATCCAGTTGAAAAGCGTACTGCCATGACATACATTGACACCGATGGTAACTGGCACCGAGCAAGCAAAGGGGCACCAGAACAGGTAATTAAATAAATAAATAAACCTTTCATTTCACCACTCCTATTTCATGTCTATTGTCTTACCTTACACTAATTTTTTTAATTTCTTTTTAGATTATTGAACTTTGCAATCTTAGAGACGATGTTAAGAAGAAAGCTCTTTCCATTATTGATAAATTTGCTGACCGCGGTCTTCGTTCACTTGCTGTTGCCAAACAAGTGAGTTTTTCTTACTTCTTCCCAATGTTATGTTATGGTTGAATTGAATTAAGTTTTTATGATGATTTTTTTCATACTTGACAGGAAGTTCCAGAAAAAAGCAAGGACAGTCCAGGAGGACCGTGGCAGTTTGTGGGTCTGTTGCCTCTCTTTGACCCGCCGAGGCATGACAGTGCAGAGACCATAAGACAAGCACTCAATCTTGGAGTTAATGTTAAGATGATTACTGGTGATCAGCTAGCTATTGGTAAGGAAACCGGTCGCAGACTCGGCATGGGAAGTAACATGTATCCATCATCCTCCCTCCTTGGTGAACACAAGGATTCCGCAATAGCTTCCCTTCCCATTGATGAGCTCATTGAGAAGGCTGATGGATTTGCCGGTGTCTTCCCTGGTAACACATACATACATATTTGTTTTTTTTGTATTATGAATATGGAATGAGTACTAATAGATTTGAGTTTGAAATGCAGAACATAAATATGAGATTGTAAAGAGACTTCAAGATAGGAAACACATATGTGGAATGACAGGAGATGGTGTGAACGATGCTCCTGCATTGAAAAGAGCAGATATCGGAATTGCAGTGGCTGATGCAACCGACGCAGCTCGAGGCGCATCTGATATAGTCCTAACCGAGCCTGGTTTGAGTGTTATAGTGAGTGCAGTCCTCACAAGCAGGGCTATTTTTCAGAGAATGAAGAACTACACGATATACGCAGTTTCCATAACGATCCGAATCGTGCTTGGGTTTTTACTCCTTGCTCTAATTTGGAAATTTGATTTCTCACCTTTCATGGTTTTGATCATTGCCATACTCAACGACGGCACAATCATGACCATTTCAAAGGATAGAGTGAAACCATCTCCTCTGCCTGATTCATGGAAGTTGAAGGAGATTTTCGCCATGGGTATAGTGCTTGGCGCCTACCTTGCTGTCATGAGTGTTGTCTTCTTTTGGGCTGCTCATGCATCTAATTTCTTCTCGGTAATTAAGATTAAGAGATTTTATATAAGTATTTCATTTTTCAACCTTCATGCTTAATCTATAAAGTAAAAAATATTTGTAGGACAAATTTGGAGTAAGATCTATTAGGGATGATCATAATGAGCTAACAGCTGCTGTTTACCTTCAAGTGAGTATTGTAAGTCAAGCTCTCATCTTTGTTACACGATCAAGGAGCTGGTCTTTCATTGAACGTCCTGGCCTCCTTCTTGTGGTTGCATTTCTGATAGCACAATTGGTGAGTTTTGATAACAAAATAATTAAAAAATATATTGTCACTTTCTTATGTTATGGTATTAATTTCTTTTTATGAATTATGATGACTTATTAGATTGCCACACTGATTGCTGTGTATGCAAATTGGGAGTTTGCACATATGAAAGGAATTGGATGGGGTTGGGCAGGTGTGATTTGGCTCTACAGCATTGTTTTCTACATCCCTTTGGATATCCTCAAGTTCATCATTCGATATGCCTTGAGTGGCAAGGCATGGAATAATATTACTGATAACAGGGTAAAGTTTCAATATCAATATCAATGTTATAATTAATATAATACTTGTACTTTGTGTCTCTGTTGATGATGTATTTATGTGCTATATGTATAATGCAGACTGCTTTCACCACAAAGAAGGATTATGGAAGGGGTGAAAGAGAAGCACAATGGGCTGCAGCTCAACGCACACTACATGGATTGAATCCTCCTGAAACAGAACAAGTTTTGAATGAAAGTAACAACTATAGAGACTTGTCTGAACTTGCAGAACAAGCCAAGAAACGTGCTGAAATTGCAAGGTACTAAGTAATGTTTATTAAAATGTGTCTTTATTTTTTATATATCAATTGAAAAGTGAATCCAATTAAACTCAATATGGTTGGTTTCCTTTTGTTTACAGGTTAAGGGAGCTTCACACACTGAAGGGACATGTGGAATCTGTTGTAAAACTCAAGGGACTTGACATTGAGACAATTCAACAGCACTACACTGTTTGAGTGACATGAGTTAGATAGAAGATTTTGAAGAGAATTTAGATATATACACGTTTCAATATATTGCCCTTGTTATCTTTAAATTCATATTTGGATTTTTAGAAGAATATACAAGGGCTTTGAAATAATCCAACACTTGGATATTGTGCAAAATATTCCAAGATTGGGGTGTAGGTATGCACCAGATATATATTTTTGCCGATGTTGTTACCGCTTATCATAGCACAAGCATTATTTGATTTCATATTTAATGAAGTTTTCCTACTTTTGCTTTTTACATTGCTAATGGTGTCCTGAGTGATTCAAGTATGTTCATTTCTCAACAGAAAATAATAACAACAATAATAATAATAATAATAATAATAATAATAATAATAATAATAATAATAATAATAACAACAACAACAACAAAAACATCAACAAAAAAGGCTAAATCTTAGTTTTCATAGTTGTTAAGTAAAGGAGGGAAAAATACTCATTGCAATATTTCTTTTAACAATTTAACTAATGAAATTTCTGATTGCAATAGTCACACGCTACCATCACAAGCAGAATCAAGCTTTGTGGTTAATAACGAAAACGTCTTTGTTAAATTTTAAACAATCAGAATTACTAGGAGACCAACGAATAAAACTATGTAGAAGTAAGATTATACAAGATCAATTATTGAACTAAGTCAATTCTGAGTAACACTCAAAAAGAGATTTACAAGATGATTTAATAATTTGAAAAAATTAATACTAACTTTTATTATTTAAAAAAAAAAAAAAAAAGTTGCACTTGAAAAGATCTTATGATTCCTAACTCTCGGAGATACTATCCATCCAGTATCCAGTATCCAGCATCACTATGACAAAAGTAATATGTAAATCTTCACTCTCCACGTGATACCCACCTTGCAATATTTGTTTTTTCATGAATATAGCCACCTGCAATATTTGTTACCAGTTGTCTTTAGTTATGATATAATCTTAATTAAGACTATAGTCTTAAAAATTGAAATTTTGATTATTAAATTGCCTTTGATAGGGGACCACTTATAAGTTATAGTTGTGTGGTCCATGGTAGCCATAGCAATTAGCAAGGATTACAATTACGTTACACTTTGGATATCAACAACACAGTCACACTTTCTTTCTCTCAGTTCAAGTCTCAACACTCACACTTTTGTACTTCCCCTCAAAATCATATTTAGTATAAACAAACACGAATCTCCTCCTTACTCTGTTTTTTCCATAACAAAAATAAAATGGACAAGAACAACGTTGTTATTAATCTCAAACATCTTCCTCCAATCGACCCTAACTCCTCTTTCATGGTAATAATAAATTAATTATTATTTTCTCCTTCCAAAAAAAGATAATTGGGTATTAATTGAAATCCTTATCTATTAATTATCTTCATTTTCAGGGTAAGCCAAACAATTCTAAAATGGTGAAGCCCAAATCCAATCAGCGAATGACGTTGGTTGATTCTGTTGAAAGCATTGTTCAAAATCCAACGTTGAAAGACATTGTTGTTGCTGTTGAAGACAAATCTAAAAACACTGAGACTTTAGGGAACACTCCCACTCCAAATGAAGAAGGTAAAAGTACCTATCTTTTTAAAATAATGTTCATTTTTTTTTTCTTTCTTAAAATATTTATTTTATAAGAAGCTAGAAACATAATTAGTTTGATATTATTATTATTATTATTATTATTAGGTATGAAGAAAGGTTGTGGTAGGTCAAAGTTGTATGAGATTTGTGCTGCTAAGCATTTGAAGCCTCCTATATTTGAATGTTGTAAAGAGGAAGGACCATGTCATCTCAGAATGTAAGTTACCCTGCTAATGACTGCTATTTAATCCAAAGATAAATATGTCACATTTTGTATGTTAGTTTCTCAGTTGGACATTTTAAATCTAGATGTCACATATAAACAACTCATAGCTTAGGTTTACTAGTTTTTAGAAGATGCAAACATCTTGTAGATTTCTTTTTGTTCATTCTTGCTCACATGATTATTCCGTTGTATGTTGGTATCAAGCTAAATCTGTTGCAATATTTGTCCTTTTTTTTCCGAAAAGCAAATGTTAGTTGTTAGTATGTGATATTAGTAGTCAGGGTTTGAACCCTGAACCTCTTTCGAGTGTCCCAGCTCAACCACTTGAGCTACTCGTTGGGGACTCTTGCAATATTTGTCTTAATATAGTCGTTTATTGCCATGAAAGTAGTTCGATTTCTCATCCAAAAATCGTCTAAGATTTGAAAAAACTTGAAACAAACTGCCTTTATGTTAGTAAATGCATGACATTACTATTATAGTTTGTTGCCCTTTTTTTATTCATTCCTAATGAAACTTAGTAAATTCGGTCATAACTTATCCTTTTGTTGTTCTAAGTGACTAATTCATGTTTTTCACAGGTTCACCTTCAAGGTTACTATGGATATAGAGAAAGGCGAAGCATCTAAAAACATCATAGAGGTCTATGGTGCTCCTCATCAAAAAAAGAAAATGGCAGCAGAAGACGCTGCTGAGGGTGCATTGTGGTACTTAAATCATATAGGTTTTGTTACAAAGAAGAAATAAATAAATTACAAATTACTATTACAGTTTTTTATATAAGCAAAAAGATATAAATGTATTCCTTGGACTAAATAATATAACTTTTTGCTTATATAAAAAAGCCGAGGAAGTATTGTATATCATGAACAGCCAAGGCCACCACTGCCACAAAGTCAAAGTTATTTCATTCTTCGGTGATGCTCTCTAGACTTGGTTGCCAGTACTCAGAAGACCATGCTCTCTTAGGAGACCCTCTTTTTCCTGCCAAATCTGTTTTCCTCTTCCTGTTTAGTGTACTGCTATCCCTACGGTCAGTGCTGCTTGATGATGCTCTTGTTTCCTTTGTTGCATCACTTTCATTTCCTTTAGTCACACCTCCATTAAATAGGCGTGCAAAGAAATTATCATACGAAAAACCACCGCTTCTTTCATTAACATCTATACTTTGATTTCTGACATTCAATCCGATTTCTGAATGTTGCTTGTAATTATTAGATTTCTTTCTAATACTTTTCTTCCTGAAGATACAACAAGTAGAGATCATACTGTCATCTTCCTTCGCTTTGCAGGTTTGTGTGTTTCTAGTTTCATCAAGTAAAGAACCGATTGTAATTTCACGAGCAGGAGAAGGAGAGTTCCTCGGAGAAAGACCTTGAAGCTTTCTTATCGTGCTTATCGGTACTATATAGAACTTTTGTCCGAGCATGAGCATGGTGTCTGGTTCAACAACTGCCCATGGTTGTTGGAATACGAACGGATGTGCAACACAGCATCTCGGGTTGCGGCACATAATCTCAGCTGCAGTCACAGGTCTGTCATGGAGCTCAACCCGACCACCGGGATAGACAATTCGGAGAAGCATGGTCTTTGAATTATTAGTACAAATCCAGCTAGAGGATGGCATGGCTTCTCTGAGGAAGAGGTTAAAGTGGGAGCAACCTTCTTAACCTCATTGGGAAGATTTGAAGAGTATAAGTAGCTCATCAAGCTCAACCAAATAAAACAAAAGTATAAGATATGTGGTTTACTTTGTCATCATAAAATATACTCCTCTTGGTCTTGGCTGTTACTGATATCATTCATTGATAATATCGTAACATTTGTTTCACATGGTGGCATAGTAGATAGGATTTGTTTGCATGTTTTTCTCTTGTTTTCATTTACTATTATGCATTTGTCTCCTAAGCATTTTTTTCACCGAATAAAAAAGTTTCATACTAGTTACCAATATTGTGTGACACAAGTGGTAGATATTTGAGGTCCCTTAATTATTTAGTTGAGATTTGATCTCTAACCGGTGCATATAAAAAAATATGTTGGGAGAGTTTAGTCTATTAAATAGATCTCAATGATCTCGAGGGATTAGTTTCGTAGTTGTGTTGTGTACGGAGGATACTTAGGTTTATTCAAAAAAGTGACTAGCTACCTGGACCTCATCATATTCCTGATATTGGTTACTCATTAATTTATCATAGTAATCAATAAACTTTTTTTTGGGGCTAATTTTCTCAAAACATAAACATAGAATCAAAACATTATCTTAGAAGAAAATAATGAGACTAAGAGAAAGTTGGTATTTAAAAAGTAGTATCAAAATAGGCATTATCGGAGGAGACTAAAATTTGATTTTCCATTATCAATCCAGAAAATCTCTTTCAAATATACATTTTAGCCAAAATAGTATCACAAGTATCCTAATCACTAGTAATTCCTAGAAAAAAAATTTCAAAACAAAAAAATTTCCTTGAAATTGATGACTAGAAAGACTATGAGCCTCTTCACAGGGTACTAGTAGTTTTTTTGGTTTTCATCCGTGGAAACCAAACCTACAATAAGGAATCCCGGTTTTTTTAATGACAGTCAACATTCCTAATCGTGAACCTCAAGAAATTCTTCTGATACTTCAAAAACCAAAGTCTGGACAATATTTCTGTCTTTTCTAACCCCTTCTTGTTGTTTAGTAATAGTTGGCAATATTCTCTTTTTAAGATTAATGTTTTAAGTATTAACCGTTGGACAAAGCATCTTTTAGCTAGACAAATCTAAAATTTTCAGTTGCCCTCATAGCTTGTGAAGATGGTAATACTACCATGAACTACAACAACAACAACAAAAATTGAATTAATTCATGCTTAGTTACATTACATATATTAAAAAGGAACATAAGGATGGCTACAATTGGATATTCCTCTGTGAAATAAAAAAATGGTTATGAAATGTGCTCAAATAATATACTAGAGTAGAAAACACCGTTTTCTAAAATCATTGTAAATTCTCTGAGCTGATTGGTTCTGTAACTCTGAGTGACCCTCCAAGTTCTAAGGGTACCAAAGGAATGAGAGAGTGAAGAACATCTGTTATAAGTGGCCTATAACTAGGTTCTGCTTGCACACATAACACAGCCACTGCAGCAACCTATAGAATGTTAAGATGAATTAATAAGTGCTAGCATTTTTAACTAAGCATTAAAACATGTGAATATTATAGTGCTTCTATTCAATCAACCTGATATAAATGCTTCAAATCCATTGTGTTTTGGATAACAGGATCTAGAATACTTGGAAGTTTTGATCTATCAGTTAGTTGAGGCATGGCCTGCATATTGAATTTCAAAGTCTTTACCATCAAGTGAAGGAAATATGCATATTATTGTCAGCGCACAAAAGATATAGCCTATTCTAATTTTAGGCCACAGTTTTTTTATCCTTGAGTGAGTTCGGCATGGCCTAAAGTAAAAAATGTAATAATGCATACCCATGAAACCAGAGATTGATATTGGTCTGAGGACATGTTCTCCATAGGTTTTCTTCCAGTGAGAAGTTCTAAAAGGACAACCCCAAAAGCATACACATCGCTCTTATCAGTTAGTTTACCTGAAAAAACTTACCATTGTTATATTTTATTTTGAGGATAAAGAACTACTAATATAATAATCTCATGCACCAATCAATATCTAGCATAATCACAATAGAACAACTAATAATATTATTTACCATGTGATATGTACTCAGGTGCCACATATCCCAAAGTTCCTGACATCTTCATGTTCTTGTGTTGCACGCCAGAAGCTACAGCAAGTCCAAAATTTGATAGCTGAATCACAAAACTCAGTATAAATGTAAATATAACAAGTACTGATTGAAAACATGTAATTTTAATGTCATTGTATTGTCTAACCTTGACATTAAAGTCAGAATCCAGAAGAACATTGGAAGATTTTAAGTCTCTATGAACCACAGGAGGATTAGAGTGCTCGTGGAGATATTCTAATGCTCTAGCAGAAGAAATGTGTATCAGTATTCATAGATGAGACTAGGGGTATAATAGTATTAATTAGCTTTTACTTAACATTATTTTTTATGTGGTCACGGTATAGATTGTTTTTACACATGCATCCAATTAAATCACATTATGTTAATCATTTTTACTTTAGCACTGTTAGAGTCACAAACTCACCTAGCAACATCAATTGCAATTCTTAACCGGATATACCAAGTTAAAGATGATCCATGAGTAGGCCCTACAAAACACCAATGAAAAATTTATAATGGCTAAATTCCCAAAATGAGATATTTTGCACTATTTTCTGAATGAACATTAATAAAAAAAAATGTACCATGCAATTGAGTTTCCAAAGAACCACACTCCATGAATTCATAAACAAGAAACCTCGATTCGCCATGAATACAATAGCCTAGGAGTTTTATGATATTCTGATGCCTTATCTTGCTCAACATACTCACTTCATTCTGCAATTCAGTGCCATAACTAAAGGCAAAATCAGTATGCTAGGAAATACACATTGAATCAAATCTAATATGAAGGATCATCACCTCAAATTCTCTATCAGCATCACTGTCAGCTTTTTTCACAGCAGCCTGGAAATGTTCATCGAAACGAGCTCTGTAAACAATTCTAGAACCACTCTCTCCCATAATATTATTTGTGGAAAAGTTGTTTGTTGCTGCCTCTAACAACTGAAAGTCGAAAATAGCAATTGAACTCTTCTTATCAGCCATTCTTGAGTAGTTAAGTTTTGCATTAACAGAGCTTAAGGTTTCCTTTTCCCCTTTTGCAGCCTCTACAAGTTCAAAAAATAAATGAATGATATGTACATGCATCACCTCGGCCCGTGAATCACCAATTCAGTCTATAAAGTTATAGGTGTAAGTTGCAACGCACTTGACAAAAATTCAAAATAATCATAGAAACTGAAAATCTTCTATCACAGTAGACTTTTAAGGACTAAATTAACCGACACATGAAGACTAATGTAATCAAGGATTTTTAATTTCTAGAGACTAAAATTAACTAACACCTACAGTTGCAAATATTAACTAGTGATTCACTAAAACAACAGAAGACACAACTACAAGTTTCAAAAGTGAAAACCGACACCATACCTATGTTTCCATGGGTTTTACTTGTGGAGGTTGTTAAGTTTTTATGTCGACGGAAAAAGATATACAATAAAAACATGAAGATTCCAGCAAGAAGAGCAGAACAGGCAATTAGTGCTACAAGAATTCTCTTATTCAAATTCTGGTGGTGCACTATTTTAACCACCTGATTTCCTGCATCATTAGAAGACAATAAAACAGCACATTAAGCAGCATATTCTAAATCAAGCTATAAATGAACTCACATAAATAAAATGCTGATACACATGAAATTTCATCTATGTATATATAAGTTGTGAGATCTTCAAAGTCAAAAAGTAATCCGTAATAAAATATAAACAAAAAGTCTTTATTATATTTAGTTCAGATACATGTATGTTTTTGCTGATATTTTGTTACTGAGGAAATATTAAATAAGCATAATCGTGGAAACAAGCTTGTATGATCAGAATTTAAGACTAGTTCATGATTTTCCATGGACTCAACCGAAACTTCACAATTACCTGGAGATTCAGCTTGAGCATTTGCATGAAGAATTGTTGAGATAAGAGAAATGGTAATGGGAATGAAGAACAGAACTAGAAGATTCATTTTGTTGAGAGAGTAATGAAATAACTTGTGTAGTAGAGAAGCTTCTTTCTTTTGTGTTTTTGTTGTTCAATTTTGAATCAATTTTTGGCAGTGATTCTGTATGCAGAAATGGACAAAGACTCTTCTTTCAGAGAAACCGAGAAAGCACTTTTTTATTAATCAATTTGATTGCATGATTGATCAACGATCATAAGTTGGTTCACTCATTCATTCATAGTGCAATACACTTTCTCTTTCATAAAATATAAACAAAAAAAAAAGTATATATATTTAGACAAATATAATTTCCATATATACATTTATTTATACTTTGTTACGTCTCAACATTTGATTCACATACATGTCTTTTTTTATATATTTTATTACGAAGGAAATAATGAAGAAGAGAAATGGGCAATATTGAACTAAAAAAACACGTGGCAGTTGTCGAAAGGTAAGAGAGAGTTCAAAAGTAGTTGTGAGTGCACACCATGTTGATGTGGGTCATCATCATTCATTCATTCATATATCACACCAACAACTTTAATGTGCTTTGCCCTTTTCCTTTTCCAACTCTATTTGTGAAATGAAACATTTAGCTGGGCATTTAGATTTTTACCTCTTCTTCTTTTCAAATACTACTACTAATAGAGACTTCTCATCTCACTCTTTTTGCTTGTCAAATTGGTGGTTGATAAATTACCTATTTGAATCCTCTATTACAGCAATATTATATAACTAATTGTAGAAGATTTCATATTCATAAATGACACTTTAAAAATTTGTCATTTGATATCAAATATATTTATTTTTTAAATTTTACTTCGAATGTATATTTTTATCACCGTAGTGACTTATAATATTACTTTAAGAAGTTGAAACCTCAACTTATGTTGAGAAAATAATTGTGCAAATTATGGCCAGTTGATGATTTAACTAACATTAAAAAAGAGGTTGGCATGTAGTCCATGTAGGTGACCGGACAACATGTGTTTACATTAGATTGTCGCAATGTCACCTTTAATTTTCACTAAACAATCCAGCTCAATATTGGTCATAACTATAGTCATGCAATATTGTATGATAAGGTTGGATAAACTTTACCAGACGCGTGACAAAAATCACAAATCTCACGTGAATAGTTATACACTTAATAAGTACACCACAAAATCAAAAGGATAAAAATAAATAAAACGTGTTGACAAAATAACAAAGTGGCAGGTGGAGGTTCAATTTGCGCCGTTGTACACACACAGGTTAGGTAAAAAATTCTTACGTTTTGTTTTATGTGGGGATGTACGCTTATGTTAATCAATTTATGTTGTTTCTGAAATTTACTTTCGAAAAAATAACAATGTTACACGGACTAGGTCGTTTTCTTTAAGACGTTTCGAGGCACTGCCGTTGTGCAAGGCAGACTATCAACCACGTACTCAAAAAAATAGAAGAAAAAGACGAAGAGAGTAAGGGGAGAAGTGAGAAAAGTGATACGGAGGAGGCACTGAACGGGCAAAATCAGAAGCCTAGTCAAATTAGGGTTTTGATTGGGCAATTAACGGAAGCTTAGTCAAATTAGGGTTTTGACTAGGCAAATAAGTCATGCCATGCCTGGGCCGAGCCGGACGGGCGGCAGCGCGTGTGGTGCCCCTTGGGGTCCAACCCAAGTGTGAAACTAACGCTTTATAAGCTTTGAGTGTGTTCCCTTACGTGGGACTTCTCATTTTTCAATTCACAACCATATTAAAAGTCATCATCAATGTCATTTATATTTCATAATTTCCAACAATTTCAAACAAAAAAATGACTATGCTAATCAAGTGATTAATTAATATCCCGTAGTAGTATTTCTGGTTCATAATCTATTTTTCAAAAAATTAAAAAATTGGGTATGTACTGCGTAAAAAACAGATTAAACTTTGTACGACTAGATGACAAAATCATTTAAACTTTTTTAAATATATTAATTTTGTTAATTTTTAAGGTTATAAAAAGTGTAAATGGAATAGAAAAAATTATAGAGTGAGTAATTAAATTAGTATTTTTTTTATAAAAATAATATCTTGCAAAAATTTAATTATAAAAAGTTAACAATTTTTGTGGGGTGAAAAAATTATTATTAATCAAAGTAGAACTAATAATATTTTATAAGTGTTTGGAGTTAAATTTAAATTTTGTCTATAGAATTAAATTTGTACCATTTAGCTGACACTTCATGTTCAATGGACATAAAATATTAACCATTATTTAAGTGATAAATCATACAATTAATAATCGTAGATTCTATTTTTTATTAAAGTATATAAGTTACGTTGAAATTATTAAAATTGATACATTTTAAAGTGTTTCAAAATAATGTTCACCCTAAATATATACATTGATAACTAATAAGAGATTGTTATTGGTGTGAATTGTGAAGTAAACTCTGTGAAACCATGTTCATGATTTTGTTGGGTTAGTGTTTATGTTCAAACAGCTAATAGAACAATGTTTATTGACATTATAAATTATTGATTAAAGTGAACGGGAGTGTTTGTCTATATCTATTATATGTAGTTGGTCTAAAAATTTAAAAGAACAAAGGCATTTAAAATGTCAAAATTCAATTAAGAAAATTCATTTTACTATTTAAGAATTTGAATGGTTCAATGGGTCCAAAAAAATATAGTTAAAGAAAAGTAATGGATTTGTATCCAAAAGTTTAAATATACCAAGACTAAATATATTAAAAACATAGAAAAATTTAAGATACAAAATACTTAAACCATAAGAAATTGAGTAATCTTATTAGATTAGAACTGAAAGACATAAATAAATAAACAAAATAAAATAAAAGAGGAAAAATATGAATCTAACCGGTTAAAACATAGACTTTGACCCAGTTGAGAAAATCACCAAAGAGGTTATACAATCTCACGTTTTTGTTGATGGGTTAGAATTGAGGAAGCATGCACTTAGGATGGATAAATTACAAGTCAATGAACAATTGAGGAGGCATGAAGGCAAAAACGTTATTGGAGGGATATAAAGTACAAGTCAATGAACAGACAACTTAAATGTAATTTATGATTATGTAGATTTAATATTGTGTAACCAACAAAACTTTGAATTTAATGTGTATTCTCCACAAAAGTTTAATAAAAAAAATAGAGAAAGTGATTTTAAGAGAGACATAGGAATAAAAGTAGTTTACTGAATCGGTATTGTGTGGCATGCGAAAGGATGAGATTATTGTTTAATAATAATTAACCATTATTTCCATTGTTAATAATTTGTGATAAGGGAGAAGAGCAAGAGTTCAGATATAGAATTTTGTCAAATAGCTTAGATAAAGTTTAGGCTAATATACTCGAATATTTGTGATTCTTAAGTATTTCAGTCTTATAAACCTCGTGTTTGGGGAACAATAGACCATTATAAGTTATTTTGATTTTAGACTGATTTACTAAAGCTCAAATAAAGTTAGAAGTTAGTTCAGTTCGTTATACATTGAACTCAACTCAAGAAAGCGAATTTGAATTTGAAGTAATAAGATTTAGTCAAAGTAAATGAAAGGAGAATAAGTGAGAAGAGAGAACAAATTCTATTTTAAAATAATCAAAGGATGTTACACAAAAAGAAGAAAATAATATAGAGAACTCAGCTATACAAGAAGAAGAAAACAAACAAACACAAACATTAAATACTCTCAAGTTTTGATCACAAATATATTGCAGACAAATCCTCAAACTTGTTAGCAATAACGGTATGTTTAAAATTGTAGGGGTAATAGTAGAAGGTTAAGGGTTCGATTTTTAATTTTTTAAGAATAGTTAAGGGATTGACCTTTCATGCGCAATTAAAGAATTGGGCTTGTATGAGAAGAGTAGAGACCTACTCACCTAGTACTTGTCCACCATGCATTCACCCAACTCCTAAGTGGGCTCTAGCATCGGCCCACTATACCAAGAAAGAAAATCTTATTATAAAAATTAAAATTAAAGTCATTATTTGTAGACACATTTTGCATATTTTAAGCTGAAATTATTTCATGGTGCGAGTACAGTTGCTTGCGAATGTTGTACTACTACTGGTCATAGAAATTACAAATGGTGACAGAATCAACTTTATTGTAAATTGGCACGTACAACTAGGAAATAGTTAATACACCACCACCTAGCTACAAGCTACAGTAATTGTTCTTCTCACCGCTCAACAACTCCAACTTGATAGTGGTAGTTGGTTGATAGCAGTTACTAATCCATTTAATTTACTGCGTTTTTAAGGATGTGCTTGCATGTTTTAAGATAGAATAAATATTTAAAAGATTAAAAATTCAAGTAAAAAGGAATTATATATCATTTCTCTTAAATTGAAAGAGAATAAAAGTGATAGTAAATAATTAAATATCATAAAATATATTCTATTACATTTTGCTCAATAAATCATCATTCTAGCAATCTAAACAAAGAAACTTAAATTTATTCCGTTAAACAATTGAGTTCAAATAGTAATTGAGATTGTTATTCAATTAAAAGATGATTCGAATTCAATGCTTTAAATTTCTTCTTATACTAATCAATTCAAATACAATCTAAATTGCACGTAGACAAATGTATACACCCTCCACACCTTTTTTTGTCTTTTTTTTT
>JBBPBT010001003.1:7711736-7725527 GCA_037974875.1 Cicer bijugum | reverse complement strand
ATAAAAAATAAAAGACCGTATAAAAAGATAAAATAAAAAATGTAGTTAAAAAAATAAAAGCCTACATAAAAAGGTGAAATGAAAAGCTATATAAAAAACTCCTAGTTGTACTTCTTTTAGATCAAAATATTAATTTATGTATGAAATTTTTTAGTTATATTATATTTTTAAGATGTTTTCTCTCAAATTGTTTTTCAATGAACAATTCATTTAACAATTTATAATATAAATTCTTTTGTATAAATTAGGTTTACAATACAAAGTAAAATAAAATTGTTTTTATAAATTTTCAAAATAATTTTTTAAAATTAATTAAAAATAATTTACAAACATATCATATAATATTCTCATAAATTCTTCTAAATAATTTTATAAATATTTACATCAATAAATAAATTTAAATAAGTGAATTTAATGTTACTCTTAATCTCAAATATTCATCCACTAGTAGCATGACATCATGTTCGACGTTTTGCATCATTCAACAGCCATTGACTTACGTTACACACTAGATTCGTCGTCGTCATTCTGCAATCCATCAAGTTAATGCCATAAATATATCAAGAGTTATAGTCCCCTGAATTTCTTTATTGACCATGATTTTAGTCCCTTTCTTAAACTAGAAATATGGTTCTTAGTTCTTACTCTCTCAAAAAAAATTACTATTAATTTTAGAACTTATTTTTGTCGGTGTGTGAAGTTGAATAATCTTTTAATTAATTGATTATTAATCTAGAATATATTAGAGACATTAAACATGGGAATCATATTTTTGTTTTAAACCTTCTTTTTAATTAATTTAGTGGCAAACATTTTCTATACAATAAATTATAATTAATATGTATTATAATTTTTCTTAAATTTTGTATCTATAATATATTTTAGATATATTAGTTAATGAAATATATTCTTTTTCAATTAGTTTTGTAAAATAACATATCTTTAAAAATTGATTAATAATAAATATTTTTCTTGTGTATGCTTTTAAAGAAAATTATAATTAATGTATTACATATCATTTTTTTTTAAAAAGCTAGTTTAATTCATTTTTAAGTATTTATCGCTCTATATCTTATATACATAGTACACATGGCGGTGCTTTGTTAGGTAATAGGATGATCACAGTCATCCTAAAGTCCCAATATCTTTTTTAAAAAATAATTATAAAAAAATAAAAACCTAATTAAAAATAAACTATATCTTTTAATTTAATTAAATTTTAATTATGTATTTTTTGAGTTGTGTGTTCTAGTCCATCTGAACAAATTAAGTAAAAAAAACTCGTCATTATCATTAACGATATGAGTCATTAATTACATATCATTTAAAATTGACCACTAAAAATAGAAATATCATTATATTTTATTCACACTATATTACTAATGTTATCTAAAAAATATATTATATTTAAATATTTTAACAACTTATTATGTTTTTTTATTGTAGTTCGTGTCCTTCTGTCATAGAAAAATATAATTGTTTTAATAATAAAAAAAAAAATCTAATTTTTTTTATAAAAAAAAAATATAAATTTTTAAAAATAAGTGTGGTGAAAAAAATTATAAAAGATCAACTAAACTGGCTATATATAATTAGTTCATATTTATTCCTTTAAAAAAATAACAAAATAAACATGTTACACTTATAAGATGGATGGAGTAATAATTAATCTAAAGCAATTCATACCTTAGCGATGATAGTAATGGCAAGAGTTGAATTGCCATACGGCAAGACGCTTGTGCTGATGACAAACAAATGAAGATTTTCAAGCATTTCCAATAATTTGAGTTCAATGCCATTTTCCTTCTCACAATTGATGTATATGAGTACATCTTTCTCCAACACTTTTGCTTTCACATCAGGTAGCAATTCACTCGATGTGGTATGTCCAATTGCATGGGAATCTTTTTCCTTATTGAGGATTATCATTGGTTCTTTGTCTCTCTTGTTTTGTTGTTCTAACTCCATCACTTGTTTTTTGAGTTGTTCCACATATTGGATAGCACTCAGAACTATGGAAGTCTTATTTTTAAGTGTAGGTCTGCTATTAATTTATTAAACTTTGGGTGAATTATATCTTGTAAATTCTTAAATGTTTATCTTGTGATCAATATATATTGATCATCACATGACAAGTGTGTTTGAATTTAAAATAATAGTCTATATTTAAATAAATTTAACTATAAGGCAACCAAGGCCCTTGCCTTAAGTTTCCCAAAATTGGCCCAAATAAAAAGCCCCAAAAAGTTACATTATTTTTTTTTTTATGGTTTTTAATGAGTAGTGAATATATTTGTAATCGGACTTCTTAATTCTAAAAAAGTATCACATTTAAACTTTCTTAGGCCATTAAGGATGTGGCCCGGTCCTGGATTTGATATATATATATACATATATACTTTTATGAGTAGTTATAAAAGAATTGATATAACTATAGGAATCCAACGGAAATGGTGGATCCTCTCTCCACTTTCTCTATAAATATCTATTGGAACATATCATGATGTGCTATATACATTTACTCATCAAAGTATGAGATGTCTATGTGAGTGGCCTAATTTATTCCACACCTAATCGTCACAATTTCTTCTCAGAGATTTAGTTTTGTTTACTGTTATAAGTGCCAATATGTTCTAATTTTTCTTTGAATACTTTGTTTAATACTGTACACACAAATACCCATAATAAAATATATTTTTAACTAATGTGATCTATACATCTAAAATCAAAACTCGTATACTAATATGAACCACACAATCAATGTGATTGTCAATTTCAAAAGATGAATAATCATTTTAATGTAGTAGATATATGAGTAGTTTTTTTTTGTGTGTATAATTTGTTAAATTTTATGGCATTTCTTTTGATGCAATTGATAAAGAGAAATATTGAATGTTTAAATGAATAATATAAATTTTTTAAAGTAAAATCGCACGAGAGATTGACAGTAAAATGATTGTTTAGTTATTTACATAAAAAATATATGTTAAATAATTAATTAATGAAATGTATTTTAATGATTAATAAAATACATTAATTGATTAATGAAAAAATACCATATTTGTATTACAAAAATACTATATTATAGTTTAAAAAATAAATTTTTTTACAAAATGTTTGGAAAAACAACAATATTGTATATGATATCCCATATTTGTATCAAATTAATCTGAGTTCAAATATCACAAACTGTTTTTTTTTTTTATTGCTCTTATCCTAGCAAAAGCGTAATATTGATTATGTTGCAGATCAATCCTAAATAAGTTTGTGTCCAATTTTAAAGTTTTTAAGTTTGATGTGATTTGTTAATTTCCCCTTAAATTAAACATGAACCGAGGTTTACTTTACCATCTATATAGATAAATATTTAAAATTCAAATAAATATAAATGTTGTTTCTTATAAGTAATAATTAATAGTTATCTTTGTTTTAATATTTAAAATATTAATTTTAATGATGTTTATTCGGCTAAAATAACAATAAATATTTATACCATATTAAATCATCTATTATTTAAAAGACGTTTAAAAATTCACTTTTAAAATTGAATGATTTTATCACTTTCAAATTTATTGGTTTAAGAGAATCCAAATAAAAAAAAGGGTTTAACTAATTTATTTGGAATTACCTTGTTGAAGCCGGGAAGAGTAGTTGAAAAGAAGTGTGTGAATCCAAATAGAATCTGAGTTTTGTTTGTAATTTTGTTTTGTCCTTCTGTGACAATTGGTTTTGATTCCGAGTTTAGATTCTCAAATGAGATTATGCATCTTTTATACGGAGGGTGTTGTGTTGCAGCTGAGTTTCTATTAAATCCATATCTATTTCCTATATATAATAACGCAATTATTTTGAATTAGTTAAAACAAATTATGTACCATATGTTATTGATAAATTAATATATATGATGCAGGGAACATATTACTGTATGGAATATGCGATGTCCAATATCATTTAATAGTTCAAATCAATTGAAAGTGCGTGATGGAATAAGTAAGAGACTTTTGTTAAAATATAAATATTAAATTTATTTTGAGGTGATTCCAAAATAATTGAAAGTCCTCTTATTTAGTAGCTCACCTAATATAATTGAAAGTCCTCAACTTCATTATATTACAAGTAACCAAGGAAGTTGCTTTTAGAGACTCCAAACACACACTTGAAAGGGTTCATTTGAGACCATGTATACTACCTCAGTTTTGTAGTTGAATTATCTCTAGAGTTAGATTTTTAACTTTCAATTCAGTATCGTGCTAAATCTGATTATATAAGTTTGACAATATCACTCAATTGATGAGATACTTGATATACGAAGTCGTGTATATATATCCATATAAAATTATTATTTGACGAATGATTTAATCATTATCACGGATTTCTTTAGTGGTTAAATTGTGATAAAATGCAAATAGAATAAAAGTAAAATAATATTGATAATTGGTACGTATAGATAAATGATGAAAACTCAAATTATATCTAAAAAAACCCTTTATTAATTGTTACATGACTAAATTTACACGACCATGTCTGATATTGTGATCTATCAATGATCATCTAATATTTTCACCTAATATTTTCACGTTTTAATTCTGATTTTATAGCATATATGTATACTATTTATCTTTTCTCATGCTCTTCATTAAAAAATAGTCATGAGTAGTTATCCCTTCATTTTTCAATTAATTTTGGTTAATATATGAATGGGTTTAGCGCCAGATTATCTACTTGTATGAGTTTGAATCTACCATGACATGTAGACGATCAAATAAAGTATTTTCATAGTTAATAAATACTCGACTATGTTGATTTGGATTATCTTTGTTTTGACACATACACGATTACCTATCTTTTATCTAGGCTTATTATCCTAAACTCATGGAAGCCAACTTCAACTAAGAATTTAAAATATTTGTAGGTTGCACACCATTTTATAACAATTCCGGTAACAATACTACATATGGTTTCGTTTATAAGTGTAAAACAAAAAATATCAAATAAAAGTATTTATTAATTGTTTTAACCTTTTATTTTTATAAAAATTGGAATGTGATACATTAAAAATTCACTAATAATATTTAAAAAAATACCAATTTTTAATGAGAATACACAATATTTTAACCAATAAATTCATTTTAAAATTACAATTTTTTTATATATAAAATCAAAATATTTTTCAAAAGATTCTCTTATAATTAAAATGAGACTAAGTATCATATTAACTTATTTTTTATTAATTATTTTTTATTATCATTACTTTTATTAGTAGTAAACTGATTTCTGAATATATGGGAGAAACCTTTTTTCAAATAGTTGTAGAGTTTCAAAGGATAAAAATAAAAATTAAATTACGCCAAAATAGATATAAATAACAATACAATACTACTCTTTATATTTTATAATAATTAAATGATTTGATTAATTTGTATATTTAAAAAATATATAAATAAAAAATAATATTTCTTTTTATTAAATTATATTTATTTAGTATTGATATATTATTAATATTATTATTGTATAATGAAAATATTATCTTAAAAATTATGTAAATAATATTAATTAAATAGGATAATTGAAAAAATATATATTTATTTTCGAATATTTTAAATAATCAATTATCATGGAATAGTAAAGATATTTATTTTTTTTCTGCGGAGAATATTTTGTTTTATTAGTTGAGTTTAACAGAATCGTCAGGAGAGACATTAATGAATGTATCTAATATGTACGCTTTCCCATGTGACGTTGGTCTGATGAGTATTTACTATTACTATTTAATAGGTGTGGAACTGTAAGCTCTCACATATCTTATCAGACACATACAACATTTTTCCATTATGGTAAAAAAAATTGTCACATCTGTGTTTGTCTTTCTCTCACGTACTGCTCTGGTTCTTTCTATTTATGGCAAAAAACAAACTACAGTAAAAACAAAAATAAAGACAAAACAAATACAAAATAAAAATATAATCAGATTCATATTACTTATCTAGTTATATATTCTATTTTAAATTAATATTTAATTATAATTTTGTTCTTTTTATTTTAACTGAATCGTGAAAATAATTTATTTATTTTGTTTCTCTCTAATTTTAATTCTTCAAACAGAATTTTGATCCAAAACTTGTTGAAATTTCATTTTTAAAAGTCTTACTGCACAATTTATGATCATAGATTTTTGGTATAATTATTGAAAATGAGATCTTGAGGTAAGGTATCACACGAATAAATGCAAAAAAAAATTCATCAAGTTTTTTACCAAAATTATATTTGAGGGATCAAAATTAGGGAGAAACAAAATGAAGGGACTACTTTCGCGATTCAGCTAAAATAGAGAGACTAAAACTGCAATTAAGCCTTAAATTAATTTAAAAATAAATGATTATTTTAGATTATTATTGATTTTTCGTTTTTTAAAAAAATTAATCACTAAATAATTTATAGTTTGTAAAATAATATTATGAGTTAATACTTTTGAATAAATTGATAAGTGATAATGATAAATATATATAATTTTATTTTCATGTCTTATCAAATTAATCCCAATCAGGCAACTAAAAAGTTCTTGGTGAGAGTATAGCTTGGAGTTTTAGTTAGTTATATTTTGTAATAAATAGTAGAGTTTGTCGCGTAACTCTTAAGGGATATGAGGTCACAACATCCCCTATTTTTTTTCTTCATAAATAATGATGATAAGTTATTAAAATAATAGTGATAATTATTAAAATATCTTTTAAATTTTTAGGATATGGAGAAACTTATCCCTTATCTCCCTATGTTTTTTGCTCTCTCTCTTCTTTTAGACTTTTTTTTTTTTTTTTCTCGACTCCATGACTATCTCGTTTCTCCCTCTCATCCCTCTCTCGTTTTCCATGCGACACTCTCATTTTCAACCCCTTCTTTACAGCCTCCACGCGTTAGCATCGTCGTCTGCACGTTTCTCTCCACCTCTTTATCTTGTATCCTTTATCTTGTATCGGGGTCTCAAACAATCTCAATCTACTTATATTTTTCATATTCTTACTCTGTTATTCTTTTCCTCTTCTATTATTTGTTAATTGTGAATTGTTTTAGTTTAGAATTAGGAACTGGTAATAGTATGTGATTTGTATTTGTGATTTTGTGAATTGCGAATGAATTTAGTGTGAGAATTGAGATTGTGATCTTTATAGTATGTGAATTGTGATTTTGTGATTGTGAACTATTTTTTCTAATTAATGTATTGTAGATGTCAGATTATAATTTTGTGAATGTGAATTGTGAATTTTTTGTCATATGTTTGTGATTCATTTTTTTTATGTCACTAATTTAGTGTTGTGTAATTAATTTATGTTTTTTTAGGAGCGATATGATGTTTAAACATAAAAAAAAATTATGTATTTTTTAAAAAGAAAGTTGCTAGCAAAGATACCCAAATTGTAAAGCTTAACATTCGATACTTGAAAAACATTTTTCGATAATGAAATAATTCAATCGAATGCTACACATATAACTTCATCACTCCGAAAATTAACAATTTCTGATTCTCATTCCATTTTTATCTATTGTTGTATTTGCATTCTTTTGTACGATTAAATTATAAATCTATTATTTAAAATACAAATATACAATATAATATTATATTTAATTTAATAATTAAAATTATAAAATTCGATATTATAAAAAAATTTGATCAAGATTCGTGACTGGTTGCAACTAGTAAGTGACTTAATCAAACCTGTTATGTACTTATAAATACACTTGTAAACACTGTTGATCATATATAAATAAAAAAAATAGATTATTGATTTCCAATTCATTCTGTCATATCTATTTTTCATATCACTGTAATTAACACAATTTGTAGTTCATTAATTACAAGTGTATTAAAATTCGAACTTAAAATTTAAAACTAATTTAATAATTTATCGAACTTTTGGAATGGATCTATAAGAACTAACACATTTTGACATATCTAAACATAATAGAAACAACGCCATTTGAAAAAAGAAAGTAATAGGAGCAGTATTTGTCCTAAACCATCACTTTGATCCTAATTGAATGCTCGACAGTGTAGACTAGGATCGGTTGAGCAATAGCAAGTTGGCAAGTTGAGTGCTTTCAATTAAGTTCGTCACTTAAACGTGAGAAATGTGCCTCGGGATGCATGTTTTTAAATACTCACACAACTGCTATACTACTCTATAGTTTAACAACTATATTTATATAGTTTTGTCTTTTTATCATTGTATCAATCTTTTCGAGATCAATTTCGTTATCTTCAGACCAATTTCACATCTACTAAAATTGTATTTAATATCAGTTAATTTTTATTTGTTCAAAAGACACAACTATAATATTTTTGACCAGAAACCATAATCATTCATATCTACCGTGACATAGATGCTATCTGCAGGACATCTTTTTCAATTGTTAATCATTCTTTCATATCAACAACATGTTTTTAACACATTTGATTATATAGTTGCCCACTTGAGGCCAATTGTTCTAGGTCGACTTCGTATCCGGTCCACTCCATTTTGGACCCAAAGATCTAGGTCCACTTAAGATAAAGTTTGTTGTGAACATTATTCAAAAATTAAACAAAATTAATTGATGTTTTTAGTTATTGAACACATAGTTATTGTTTTCGAATACACATGATTAATTTTATTTATATTCGAGTAGAGAGAGTACTTTTCTCAAAAGAAAGACACTTCTCTCAAATTAAATTAAAATTACAGACATAAAAAATAATAAAATTAATTATATGTAATAGCATTTGATTGCAATGTAGTTAAACACATCTTAATTATTTAATTAAGAACAGACGATATAAATTTTAAATTAAATTAAACTTCAAATTTGTACATCTGATTTTGATCAGGAAATTTAAATGTGTTTTGCAATCAAACTATAAAAAAACAAAATGATTAATTGATACACTAGTACGGATCAGTTTTGGTGGTTCTCATATTAAGAAGCACTTGACGTAGGGGTTTCACCAGATCATTCACCGTCACTTTGTACGCCACACCCATCTGCATGTAATGCAGTAAATCGTGTTATTGTAATTCAATAATATTATAAAGTAGTATACAATGTATTCATGTTCACCAACTTTTTTGCAATCACACGGCAACAATTGGTATATGTTTCAACTTTTACAACATACAAACAAAGGTACCACTGGCCAATAGCCATTAGTTGTCCAAAATTAAACATATGAAGGGGCCACCCATTGCAATAATACCCTGTTTCTTTAAGTTACGACACACTTCCCACATGTGAATATTTCTGAACCCAGCCCAATTTTAAACCAAAAAACTCATTATGACCGGGTGTTTTTTTTTTATTTTTTAATTAAAATTTATGGACAAATATTTCCTTTACTTTTATTATTTCAAGCACACATTTAAACTAAAATATCTTTATAATTTTTTATTTTACTTTTTGAATTTATGTATGATTTTTTAAATAGTTAAATAAAAAAATAAAACATATAAAATGCGTACCTTAGCGATAATAGTAATGCCAAGAGTTGAATTCCCAAAAGGCAATACACTGGTGGCAGTGACAAGGAGATGAAGATTTTCAAGCAAGTCCAATATTTTGATCTCAATTCCATTTTGCTTCTCACAGTGGATCTCAATAAGTACCTCATTTCCCAACACTCTTACTTTAACATCAGGGAGCAATTCACAGCAATCTTCAAAATTTGTGTCATTTGAGGTTGTATCTTCATTTGAACAAAAATCAGTCTTATTGAGGATTATTGTTGATTCTGTGTTCATCTTGTTTCGTTCCTCAAGCTCCCTCACACGTTCTTTAAGTAGTTTCACATAACTGATTGCTTCGCCAAGTATAGTGGTCTTGTCCGTCTATCAATTTATTTATTTATTTTTACGAAATTAATATTATTCATTAAAATTAATTATCATTTTGATGGTATTAATTAACATTGTATATATAATATTACCATTAAATTTACACACATCAACGAAGTATCGTAATCAAGTTCAAAATTAGACATAAAAATAAACAAACTACTCATTGTTAGTTTATTTAAATAAAAAATAATGAGCACATATTTCAACATTTTTGTCACTGTTTTATTTTAGACACGTTTCTTCATCCATCCTTGTCTATGGCGCACTATCCAAGCGTTTTCAGTCTGAAGGAAATGTGAGTACAGATAAAGACAAGGATTCCCTATACTTGAATTCTCTTACTATTAGTCATTTTGTTTTTACCTCTTTTAATCAATTTTTTTATTAATTTATTTTGATCATTAATTTTTTAAAATACACTAAAATTAACATAAAAGTTAAAAAAACCCAATTCAAAATTGATAAACAAATACTAAGCTGAATTAAGTTAACAAGTTTAATAATTGGCTCCTCACTTGTATATAAATTTTTCTTAAATTTTATGATTAAGACAATGATATAATTAATATTTAAAATATTAACATCTGATCAAATTACTATTCTACAAGTTACAATAAGGAGCATTATTAATTTCATTTTATATCATTGGAAATAGTAAATAACATTTATTTTAAAATAATTTTTTCGTTAAATTAATATTCATAAGTTGGAGGGAGTAATTACAGAAAATTATGAATGATGCAATTAATTAATTAAAAAAGTATTTGGTATAATTTTCCAAGAGATAGAGATAAAATAAATAAATGCAATATATTAATAATTTGATATAAAAAAAAATCATAAAAAAAAGTATTAAATAGGTGAATAGAAATGAAAGGCGTAATTAATATTGGATAAAAAAGTTACCTTCTTCAAGCCAGGTATGGTGGCAGAAAGTGCAATGAACTTCTGTGTAAGTTCCAATCTCCGTTTTCTCTCTGCTAAAATATGATCCAAATACTGAGAATCGCTTCTGCTTTTCTTTCCTCCTTGATTTGAATTTGATTTTGATTTTGAATCCCTACTTTTTTTATTTTCTGATAATTTTGAACCGCTTCTTCTCTCCATTCGTTTATTAGGCGCTTCTTCTACTTCTACTGTTGCTGCTGGTATTATTGTGGATTTATCAAAAGATATTATGAATGTTCTCGGAGTTGTCATCGTTGAATTGTGAACACTTTTCTCTGATCTATTGTTGTTCTGTAGTTGCAGAAATTGTAATTGATTTTCACTTTCAGATGATGATTTTGCTGCTTCAGGTTGTTGAAGGAATATGTTTCTCAAGAACTCTTCATCATCATCAATACTAATTTCACACTGTTTTGCCATATTCTCCAAATCACACACTTCCTATTGAAAAATTAAAAATAGGGTTTATGAAATTATAATTGTTAATTTAAATGCGAGATATAAACATATTTGATTATTATCATTGTCAATATAAAAAAACTGAAATGGAACGGTTTATAAAAATGAATTACCAAATGAAGAGGGGAATATTCCCATGATTGCTCCATGGATAAAGTGGGTTCTGTTATGCGGTGTTTTCAATAATGTGTATAAATAAGAGAAGAGAAGAAGAGAGGAAGATTGATGATATAACATTCAATTAATTACTACGGACAATGTATATAAATGCATCATAACTCTTCGAATGACACCTGTTTATTTTTCTTTCCTATTTTAGAAATTGTCGTATTTGTGACTAGAGATGACAATTAAACCCAGATTCAGTGGATATCCGGAAAAAAAAACTCACAAAAGGCACAGTAAAAATCTGCGGATGGACATGGAGACGGGTAATTATCTGCAAAACTAAGCGGGTATGGGTACTATAGTACCCACTCCATACCCGCTTAATTTTGCAGGTAATTATCCGTCTCCATACCCATATCTATTATACAGGTTTTTACTCTACCCATTGTGGGTTTTATTTGTGGGTACCCACTGGGTATAGGTCTAATTGTCATCCCTATCCAAGAGGGTATGGACACAGGTATGAGTATAGGTCTAATTGTCATCCCTATCCAATAGGGTATGGACACAAGTATGGATATTTTTTTAAATCGCGGGTATGGGAATCTCTACCCATTGTCATTCCTATTTGTGACCCGTATATCATCATATCATGGCTCACTTCACTCCTCCTCCGGACTCACATTTGGATAATTAATTTACTAGAATCTAACAAAAGAAAAATAAAATAAATAAAACATCCATGGTTTCAAATAGGGATGTCAATAAAATTTGCACTCACGGGTACCTACTCAAACTCGCTTGATTTGAGCGGGGAAAACCCGCTTTAATTGAGTACGGGTGTCAATTTTCCCCGACATTAAAATTTGGGGGCTGGGGTGGGGTTGGGGGTGGTGATATCTACCCCGCACCCGCACTCAAACCCGCCCCCGCAAGTATTATTATTGTAATTTTTAAATTATATATATATATATATATATATAATATTTTTTAAATATTAAAAATTATAATTTTATCTCTATATAAAATAATTTTAATTTTATTATTGTTTGATAATAATTATTTTATTATAATAAATATAATTTATAATTTTATATATATGAGTAGATGCGGGTGCAGCCGAGGAAACCAGAGACCCGTTGCGGACGAGAATGGGTGCCTAAATTTTACACTCGCAATGACACAGAGGCAGGGACGAGTGCGGGTTTTCCCCGATTAGTCGGATACAGGTGTAGAGGAAGCGAAATCCGCCTCGCCCCGTTGCCATGCCTAATTTCAAATTCAAAATACGAAAAAAAAATTGTACTTCCATGACTTTATGTAATGATTTCAATTGAACACAACTAATTTATATTTTTTATTTATAAATTAACTAATTTATTAATATTGGACATATTATATATAATTACATATAATCAACTCCAACTTATATCTAACATTTCTAATTTGGTAAGAGCAGTAAAGAGAAAGAAAGTCAATGCAATTCAGTAATTGAAAATTTATATATATAGCATAAACAATATTTCTTATTTTATGAAAGGAGAGGCATACAAATTATTGATTAATTTTTGTTGTTTGTTGTTAAGAATTATGGTTGAATTTAAGAAAAAATTAAATATTAAAGAAATAAATAAAGAAATTAAAAGGTTTATGTTGAATAATTGTTATTAATAAATTATAGTATGATATAATATATTAATAAAAAAATTTATAATAAGAATAAAAAAAAGAAGAAGAAGAAGAAGAATTTAGAGAAGCAAAAAGGTGAAACGGGAAAGTACGAAAGCATGATAGAATTTGCATATCTTGATTCTTGGCTAGGCCAAAGCCCATGAGACATGAGTAAGAGATACTGGACAAAAAACATGTGAACGAACACTTTACACCTTTTTTTTTATTTTGGAAAAGGATATTCGACTTTGTTCACGTTTACACTGCTTCGTTTCCAGAACTGGAACTAAAGTGGGACAAATATGTTGTAAAAGTTTATATCATATTTTCATCGCCTTTTTTTATAAGTTTTGCCCTTTTAAAAACACAATTATTTAGAGATTTAATATAACACATTCTAAATTTCGATAAGATGTGTGATGTGTTATTCTTTAATTTTTGGGAAAACATATAATTAGTTTTACATTAAAAATTCATCGTTTTGTGGGTGTTTTAAAATTCAAGTTACAAACTAAACTTACATAGAGCAGTATATGAGTTTTTATTCAATATTCATTTAAAATTATTTTAATGTAATAATGTGTGTTCCTTAAACTATTTTTATATGTTTAGATTCAAATTGGGATGAGAATTCAAGTGTTCCAATGTTGTATTTCAGTTAGGGATATTTTTGAGATTTTAAGTGTCATATATGAATTATGAACACGATGATTTTTTTTTTTTTTATGTATGTAAATTTGAT
>JBBPBT010001003.1:7671449-7682809 GCA_037974875.1 Cicer bijugum | reverse complement strand
TATTTATATTAATTTATAATTTTATTTGAATCAAGTTAAATATGAACGTTGATACAAACAATGCTTCTATGATTATTATGTATTGTGAATAAAATAAAATTTTAAATAAATTTATGAAAAATAGATATTTTTCAATATACAAAATCAATTTATAAAATAGATATGTCTCCCATTAATATACACGGTACTTGAATTTTTTTCCAACAAATAATTATAGGCAGTTGTGATCTGAATATCAACAAGAAACATATATGTGATTCAATGATAATGATTTTATTTAATAAATAAATTTAAATTAATAATTTCTTTATCATTTCCACTTCCCAAAAATCTCCCAGCACCTTATTATATCCAACAACCTTATGCCCTAATCTATGCTTCTCATATTAGCTTTCTTTTCAAATTCAATTCAATTCAATCTCGAGTTTGTCCGTTCGGAATTAACGTGCACAAGAAAATAGTAGCATGGCAAGCCTTGGAAGTGCTTAAAAGATATTTTGTTGTTGTTTTTCTAGGTCAATTGATTCTTCACTCCAGATTAGGTTTGTGAACGTATTGGGTTTTTTTCTAGTTAACTTATTTATGGTTTGTTGTTGTTGATTTGGTGTTGTTACTGGTTGTAGTTGAGCGATGGTGGAATCGATGATGATGAACGATGGAGAGAATCAATGTTGATGAACGGTGATGAATAAGGGCCCATATTGTTCCAAAATACAGTGAGCGAGTGAGTGAGTGAGTGAAAGACGAAACAATGCGTTGGCCATTTCCTCTTACATCTTCATCAACTCGTCTCCTTCGATTTCGCTTCATACCCTTCCAATCCCATTCCTCTCATCACAACAATTTCTCCACACATAACCCAATTTCCATTCCAATTACAAACCCGGTTCTCGATCAAACAACCGTTCGCGAAACCCTAACCTCCTTCAACAACGACTGGAAACGCGCACTCGAGTTCTTCAACTGGGTACAAACTGAATTCAACTTCCCACACTCCACCGAAACCTATAACCTAATCCTCGACATCTTAGGTAAATTCTTCGAGTTCCAACAATGTTGGAATCTAATCCACCGTATGCAAAACAACCCTAATTCTTTCCCCAACCACACCACTTTCCGTGTCATGTTCAAACGTTACATCTCTGCTCACTGCATCGACGACGCCGTTCAAACATTCCAACGTTTAAATGAGTTTAATTTGAGAGACGAAACCTCTTTTTCGAATCTCATCGACGCTCTTTGTGATCATAAACACGTTCTCGAAGCTCAAGATTTGGTTTTCGGAACACAAAAGACTCTTACTTTATCTTGGAAAATTGATGGGTTTGTTGTTAGTAGTAATAATACTAAGATTTATAATATTGTTCTTCGTGGTTGGTATAAGTTGGGTTGGTGGAGTAAGTGTTGGGAGTTTTGGGATGAAATGGATAGAATAGGTGTTCAAAAGGATCTACATTCTTATTCCATTTACATGGATATTTTGTCTAAAGGTGGAAAACCATGGAAAGCTGTGAAATTGTTTGAGGAGATGAAGAAAAAAGGTATTAAATTAGATGTTGTTGTTTATAACATTGTGATTAGAGCTATTGGTGTTTCAGAAGGTGTTGATTTTTCGATTAGGTTATTTCGTGAAATGAAGGATTCGGGTTTTAATCCTACTGTTGTTACTTATAATACTATTATTAGGCTTTTGTGTGATAGTTATAGATATAAGGAAGCTCTTGCTTTGCTTAGAACTATGCGTCATAATGGTTGTTTTCCGAATGCTGTTTCATATCAATGCTTTTTTTCTTGTCTTGAGAAGCCGAAACTTATAGTTGACTTGTTTGATGGTATGATTGAAAGTGGTGTTCGTCCCACGATGGATACCTATGTTATGCTCCTTAAGAAGTTTTCAAGGTGGGGATTTCTTCGATTGGTGTTTCTTGTTTGGAATAGAATGGAACAACTTGGATGTAGTCCTGATGCGGCTGCTTACAATGCTTTGATAGATGCTCTTGTGGAAAAAGGGTTGATTGATATGGCTAGGAAGTATGATGAAGAGATGTTGGCTAAAGGACTTTCGCCTAGGCCGAGGAAAGAGTTGGGGACAAAGTTTTTGGGAGGAGAATTTGTTGAGGAATAGTTCGTATACAAGTAAGCACACCGACACTGAGGTATGAGCCACTGAAAAGATATACAATAATAGAATATGAGCAGTTATCAGAAAAACACAACAAAAGAAGAAACAAAAATTATCATACCTTCTGCGTTTTAAACTAACATTGATTTTGAATCATTCACCGTTCCTCGCCACTGCGTCGTCGTCCCTCATCACCGTGTCCAAAAATCGCGGATATATATATAACTCTTCCTTCTGTATCTCCCTTTTCCGTTTTGTGTGTTCATACAATTTTAATTCATGAAAGAAAGCTACTTGCCAGAGCTCAGTGAGATGTATCAGAAAATCGCGGCAAAACTTCAGCAGGTACATTTTGTTAGGCAACTTTTAATAGCTTCTATGGCTAAGGAAGCCTTTTCTGTTATAATTATCCTGGAAAACTCAGAAGGTTGCAGTGTGTTCTAAACATTATCAAGCCATCACCCTTCTTGAAAGGAAGCCTGTAATTGATTGTTGCATGTGCTTATAACTTATTTTTATTGTATTTAACGTTGTATCTTTCTTTTTTCTACCAGCATGATTCTCTTCCTCACCAGCCAAAGTCGGATCAGCTTGAAAAGCTTCAGGTATTTAAACAGATGTTGGAGCGTCTTATAACATTCCTCCAGGTTTCCAAGAGCAACATCTCACCTAGTTTAAAGGAGAAACTGGGTTCATATGAGAGCCAGATTATAAATTTCATAAATACAAATAGACCTAGGAAAATGTATTCACTGCAGCCGGGGCAGCTTCCCCCACCTCACATGCACTCCATGTCACAGACGCAGTCCCAAGTTACTCAAGTGCAATCTCATGAAAATCAAATGAATACTCAGTTGCAAACAACAAATATGCAAGGCCCTGTAGCAACAGCTGCCTGCACAGTTGCAGACACATCAAATGCAACAACCTCACCAAATGAATGATGTAAATGATATGAAGATGAGGCATGGAATTGGTGGTAAGCCAGGGGTCTTTCGGCAACATCTTGCTTCCAGTCAACGCTCAACTTATCCCCATCAACAGATGAAACAAGGTCCTTTTCCTGTTTCTTCACCCCAACTCCTAAAGGCTACATCTCCACAGATTCCACAACATTTGTCTCCCCAGGTTGACCAACAAAATCACCTTCCATCGCTTACAAAAGTTGGTACCCCTTTGCAATCTGCTAACTCACCTTTTGTAGTCCCCACTCCTTCACCTCCCTTGGCTCCATCTCCTATGCCAGGAGATTCTGAAAAGCCCATTTCTGGTGTTTCATTGATATCAAATGCTGCAAATGTTGGACACCAACAAACAGGGGGTGCAGCAGGACCTGCTCAATCGCTTGCCATTGGAACTCCTGGAATATCAGCCTCTCCTCTACTGGCAGAGTTTACCGGTCCAGATGGTGCACATGGTAATGCATTGGCGCCCTCTTCAGGAAAGTCAACTGTTACTGAGGAGCCTTTGGACCGCCTAATTAAAGCGGCTAGTCTAGTTTATCTTAAGCTAGTCCGATCAATGTTTGTGACCTTAGTTTGTACTTTGTACTAATATCACATAATGTCATTTTAATTTTGGAGTTTAGATGACTAGTTTATGTCTAATCATGAAGTGTGTTTGTTGGGATAACGAACACTAAGCAATTTAACATCATCAATAAGTCCACAAAGAGAACCAGAGTTATCATTCTTCATAGTATAAAAAGTACATAAAAAATCCCATCCTTTACAATATATATGTATTTATGGGTCGTTAGTAAAATAACTTAAAAATATTCGTATTACATTCAATAATCAGTGGTGGACGATTTAAATCCATTCAAACATGAGAGAGTGATATTCTCGTTTTACTATTATAATATATTCAATCTTATTAAGTTAAATTTTTTAATATATCTTAAGTTGATTTAAATATGATAGAATTTAAATATGTACATGATATATTTAAAATTGACCTCAAATGGTAAGTTTGTGATATTATGCCAATTAGATGATAACCCTTTAATTATGTGATGGTGTGTATTCCAACAACTTGGTTTGTCATGAAGACGACAAAAGAGAATAATGAACAAAAATCAAAATTTATTTTTTATAACTTTTCTTTTAATAGAAGGTATTAAACACAAACAAGACATGTGTCTCACATTATTCACAATTTCATAGATAAAAAATTGACTTGACACTTTTTTGATATAATACAATGAAAAAGACAAAACAAAAATAATAAACAATAAATATAGTTTGCCGATAAAAAATTTTCTTACAAGAGAAATAATTTAACCAAAAAAAAAAGTGTAAATCTCACATTTTCAAAAATTCTAAAAAATAATATTTATGAATTTTATTATCATTAACAATTCAATAGAAAGTATAAAAAAAATTTATTTTACATTTTCTACTATCTTAACCACAAATAGGTCATTAAAGCTCATATCATAACAAATTCATAATTCATGATGTTATGAGAATTACATGATCACTTTATGATAATGTGATATTGGATTGACTATAACTTATTTTTTGAATAGATAAATATTAATCATTAGTAATTTATTAATACATAAATTAAATTTTGTCTCTAAATCTCCTTAATATTCATTAACGTTTCTAATCTATATCAGTGAACTAGACTTTGGAAACATGTATTTCCCATTGATAATTGATGTGTGCATTTCCATGAAATGAACAAGATCTTTGGTATCTAAGCAATTACTACTCATGCAAGTTCCACATAACCATGTCTCAATTTGTATTTCATAATGTGCGAATATAATAAATTTTTGGGTATATCTGTAAAGGAAAATAAATATAAGAACTATTTTACATTTTTTTTCTTCTTATGTAAACAATTGACTATGAAGGTCTAAAAAAATATAACATGTATATTTTACAAATGATAATATAATAAATAAAGGGACTATTGAAAAAGCACATAGTTCACATCAAACCATACTTAATTGAATGCTTAAGCGACTAAACTTTGGTACTAAGAAATTAGCTGGCTGAAAAATAAAATTATAAATTACTTATTAAGGTTGGATTTTAACGAACTCTCTTTAGAACTTAAATTAACCTGCAATTTCTCGAATTAAACACGCAACAAGCTCTCTCTTGATATCATAACAAATTCATGATGTCATGAAAATTACATGATCACGATAATATGATATTGTATTGATTATAACTTATTTTTTAAATAGATAAATATTAATAATTAGTAATTTATTAAAATAAATTAAATTTATTAACACGTAAATTAAATTCTGTATCTAAATCTCCTTCTTAATATTCATTAACGTCTCCATTCTATACCAGTGAACAAGACTTTGGAGACATGTGTTTCCCATTGGTAATTGATGTGTGCATTTCTATGAAATGAATGAGATGTTTCAAAGGAATTTTTGATATCTAAACAATCGTTATTTATGCAAGCTACACATAACCATCCTCAATTTGTATTTCATAATGTGCGAATATAATAAATTTTTGGGGTATATATGTAAAGGAAAATAAACTATAAGAACTATTTTACACTTTTTTTTCTT
The DNA here is from genome assembly GCA_037974875.1 of Cicer bijugum. Lineage (NCBI taxonomy): Eukaryota > Viridiplantae > Streptophyta > Magnoliopsida > Fabales > Fabaceae > Cicer > Cicer bijugum. The sequence goes on along the minus strand of JBBPBT010001003.1, from coordinate 7,677,140 downwards.
CTTATCTAAACAATTGACTATAAAAGTCTTAAAAAATATAAAACATGAATATTTTACAAATGATTATATAAATAAATAAAGCAACCATAGATAAAAGCCAATAGTTCACATCAAACTATACATACTAGAATGCTTAATCGAATAAACTTTGGTACTATAGAAATTAGCCCGTTGAAAAATAAAATTATAAATGACTTATTAAGGTTGGGCTTTAATGAACTCTCTCTAAAACTAAAATTAACTTTAACGAACTTTCTCTAAAACTAAAATTAACTCTAACGAACTCAGGAATCAAACCCGCAACAACCTCGCTCTCTATATTAAATTATCATACTCTCTTGAATTTTAAATTAACATCTATTTTGAATCATTCAACGTCCCTCGCCAGCGCATCCTCGTACCTCGCCGCCGTATCCAAATACCGCGGGTATATATATCTCTTCCTTCTGTATCTCCATTTTTCCGTTTTGTGTGCTTATACGATTTTAAAAACTGTTAGTATTGATTAATTTCAAAATTTCTTGAATTATTATGGCTTCTAACTACATAATCATCTACTTTCCTTCTCATGCTTTATCCATAGTGACTAAAACTCTATCTTATTATTACAATCTAAAGTTAGAAATCAAGTTTTTATTAAAACTCAGTAATCAAGTTCTTATTATTACAATCTAAAGTTAAAAATCAAGTTTTTATCAAGATATTGACAAGTTTATTTCTTTTTTTATCTTTTTGTTTTCAGTTAATTTAAATTTCATGGATTCCAATAATTGGAGACCTAATCTAGGTGCTGAATCTAATATGGATTCAAGAGATTGGAGAGGTCAACTGCAGCCTGAATCCCGACATAGAATTGTCAACAAAATGTAAGCTTCAGTTTTTTAATACTGTGTCACTGATTTGATATCAAAAGAAAAGTTAAATATATAAATTGTTGATTTGTATGATTCCATAAACTAGCAACATTTCACTGAGGTTTCTGTTTTTTTTTTTTTTTTTTTCCTGTCTTTCTAGAAAATTAGTGTTTTCAAATATCCGACATAGCGGAATTTTAACAAATCACCATTGTTCCGCAATACACTATTTAATATATATTGTCACATAGTCACTGTTATGGCGCTATAGCATTGTAGTATAGTGAAATTTGAACAAACCACTATTGTCTGCAATATGCAATTGACAACATTGAAGAAAAGAAAAATAGATGTATGTTCAGAACATAAACACACAGCAATCAGCACCATACCGTGGAATTATATACATATAAATTATGTAACTTGTAGTACTTTCCATTAGAGGAGCTTTATAGTACCAAGTTGCCTTTTGCATATTAGAAGTCCATGTATAAGCCTTAGCATGACAACATTACAGATACTTATTAAATGGGTGAGTGGGACATGACCATATTGGGTGTCAAAACAAACATATAATTTGTTTTTTGAATCATTTGGTGTTATATTGCACGATTTGTTTGAATAAGCTTTTGGTTTCAAGTGGGGACATTGTGTGTCCCCGTAGATTATGGATTGCTTATTCAATTTAGACATTAGAGGTCTTGAAGGAGGATAAGGAACCAGGTTTATGTTTTCAGGGTTGAATATTTGGCTCTCATGTGACTTTCTTCTCATTTTCTTTTTGGGTTTTATTGCAAATGGATGTCTAGTGGAAAATTACATTAATATTAATAGGATTTATTTTCCTTATGTTAGCAAGACAGTTTCTTAAGGAGAAGATTATCTAAGATGTTACCAACAAAATTTCCCGTCCCTGTATTCCATATCTGACATCTATTCTACCATCATTTTTTTTTTGGGACGGATAATGAGAACATGTCCAGATGATTTCAATGAGGTCTTCTTTCATGTCAGTCATATTCTATAATTTGAGGATTGTCTAATGATAATAACATATTAATAACTCATTATTTAATAATTGAACCACTGTTTTTCATTTTTGTAGAATGGACACATTAAAAAGACATATTCCTGATTCTTGTCAAGAAGGATTGCTAGAACTTTGGAAGATTGCTCAAAGGTTTGAAGAGAAGATTTTTACTGCTGCAACAAGCCAGGTACATCTCTAAGTAGAAGCCTCATGATTATCCGTTTATAGTTACCTGAACAAACAGATACTATATGGAAGATTGTTAGGATATAGAATAAAGAATTATAAGTAGTTAAAATAGTTGAGAGTTGTTATAGGGCTATTTATCTAAATAGGAAAATACATGGATAGAGATCATTATTGAGTACTGTAAACTTTTGTGAATAGAGTTGTGACTCTATTGTAGAAAGGGAAACGCTTGAAGGATAGATTTCTCTCCGATTCTCTCTCTCTCTCTCTCTCTGATTCTTTCAATAAAATAACTATTTTCTTTGGATTCAGTTCTTCGGTTACTGACAAAGATTGACAATTTATTGTGGCATTCCTTAATTTCAGCCTGATTATCTATGGAAAATATCTTTGAAGATGCTAACAATGGAGATTTACTCCCAGGGCACTCTGGCCAACAATATACCATCAAATCAAGGTGGGCCAAGCAATAAACCTCTTGATCCAGGTTAGCATTTAAGAGCCTTGGCCCTTGGCATGGTGATAGTATTCTGAGATTATTTTACTCTATAAGTCATTTCATGTCTTTCAGTATTAGCTATCAGTATACTGTGACCTGTTGTTTTGAAATATCAGAAAAACACAGTGAAAGAAGAAAAAAAAATTATCATACCTTCTGCGTTTCAAACTAACATTGATTTTGAATCGTTCACCGTCCCTCGCCACCGCGTCGTTGTCCCTCATTGTGCTGTCCAAAAATCGCACGTATATATATACAACTCTTCCTTCTGTATTTCCCTTTTTCGTTTTGTGTGCTTTATATGATTTTCAAAACTGTTAGTATTGATCGATTTCAAATGTTCTTGAATTATTATGATGGCTTCTAACTACACAATCATCTACTTTCCTTCTCATGCTTTATCCATAGTAACTGAAACTCTATCTTATTATTACAATCTAAAGTTAGAAATCAAGTTTTTATTAAAACTCAGTAATTGCCATTCATTACTTTTTTATAATGTTATATTTTCATATATTCATCATATATACATTCCTTTCAGAGCTTGATATTAACAAGACTAGACTCATCAAAAAAGATATTGACAAGATTATTCCTTTTTTTTCTTTTTGTTTTCAGTTAATTTAAATTTGATGGATTCCAATAATTGGAGACCTAATCAAGGTGCTGAACCTAATATGTATTCTAGTGATTAGAGAGGTCAACTGCAGCCTGAATCACGACAAAGAGTTGTCAACAAAATGTAAGCTTCAGTTTTTTAATACTGTGTCACTGATTTGATATGTAGTTTTTTACTATTAATTAATGCATATCAAAAGAAAAGTTAAATATATAAATTGTTGATTTATATGATTCCCTAGACTGGCAGCATTTCACTGAGGTTTTTGGTTTTTTTCTTTCTTTCTTTCTAGAAAATTCATATTTTTAAATAGTCGACTTAGCGGAATTTTAACAAACCGCTCTTGTGGCGCTATAACACTGTAGTGTAGCGGAATTTGAACATACCGCTATTTTTTGCAATCTGCCATTGACAACATTGGAGAAAAGAAAAATAGATGTATGATCAGAACATTAACACACAGCAGTCAGCACCATACCATGGAATTATATGCATATAAATTATGTAACTTGTACTCAAAATTATATTTGATAGCTGCAAAACAATAATAAATCTGTTTAATTTTATGCCAAACTAGTGTTTATTTGAATCTGTGTCGAATAACAATTTCTTCAATATCATATTCAAAGTCCAAAGGGGAGTCTTGGCACATCAAATGGAATTTCTGCCATACGATTATGAGGTCAAGGTTTGATTCGTGGAATTAGGCTCTTGCAAATGCAAGATAAGGCTGCTTTCAATAGATTTACAACAGATATCCTAGTACTTTCCATTAGAGGAGCTTTATAGTACCAAGTTGCCTTTTGCATATTAGACGTCCATGTATGAGCCTTAGCATGACAACATTACAGATACTTATTAAATGGGTGAGTGGGACATGACCATATTGGGTGTCAAAACAAACATATAATTTGTTTTTTGAATCATTTGGTGTTATATTGCACGATTTGTTTGAATAAGCTTTTGGTTTCATGTGGGGACATTGTGTGTCCCCGTAGATTATGGATTGCTTATTCAATTTAGACATTAGAGGTCTTGAAGGAGGATAAGGAACCAGGTTTATGTTTTCAGGGTTGAATATTTGGCTCTCATGTGACTTTCTTCTCATTTTCTTTTTGGGTTTTATTGCAAATGGATGTCTAGTGGAAAATTACATTAATATTAATAGGATTTATTTTCCTTATGTTAGCAAGACAGTTTCTTAAGGAGAAGATTATCTAAGATGTTGCCAACAAAATTTCCCGTCCCTGTATTCCATATCTGACATCTATTCTACCATCATTTTTTTTTGGGACGGATAATGAGAACATGTCCAGATAATTTCAATGAGGTCTTCTTTCATGTCAGTCATATTCTATTATTTGAGGATTGTCTAATGATAATAACATATTAATAAGTCATTATTTAATAATTTAACCACTGTTTTTCATTTTTGTAGAATGGACACATTAAAAAGACATCTTCCTGATTCTGGTCAAGAGGGATTGCTCGAACTTCGGAATATTGCTGAAAGGTTTGAAGAGAAGATTTTTACTGCTGCAACAAGCAAGGTACATATCTAATTAGAAGCCTCATGATTATCCGTTTATAGTTACCTGAACAAACAAATACTCTATGGAAGATTGTTAGGATATAGAATAAAGAATTATAAGTAGTTAAAGTAGTTGAGAGTTGTTATAGAAGTTAGTTAGTTGAGGTTGTTACAGGGCTATTTATCTAAATAGGAGAATACAAGGATAGAGATCATTAAATTTTTGTGAATAGAGTAGTGACTCTATTGTAGAAAGGAAACGCTTGAAGGATAGATTTCTCTCCTTCTCTCTCTCTGATTCTTTCAATAAAATAACTACTTTCTTTGGATTCAGTTCTTCGGTTCCTAACAAAGATTGGCAATTTATTGTGGCATTCCTTAATTTCAGTTAGATTATCTACGGAAAATATCTTTGAAGATGCTAACAATGGAGACTAAATACCAGGGCACTATGGCCAACAATATACCATCAAATCAAGGTGGCCAAAGCAATAAACCTCTTGATCCAGGTTAGCATTTAAGAGTTTTGGCCCTTGGCATAGTGATAGTATTCTGAGAGTATTTTACATATTAATATATCTTTTTACTAATACATTTTTTATCGGAAGTTATACGGTACCGTAAACAAAAGAACATATATTATTGACATTAATATAGTGTTTATTAAAATTAATTAAATTAATAATTTTTTTTATATATATTTATTTAATTTTAACTGCAATATTTAAATAAATCAATTTCATAATTATAATTAAAATTATAACAAAAGCGTTGTTTTAAAATAAACTCAGAAGATAAAATTTTAAAAATTTGTTGTGTTAAATCTAAAATATAATTAAATTTATTCATAGATAATATGTTGATGGTAATTTAATTTAATAGTATAAAAAATATGTTAATTTTCAAGTATTTTGCAGAAATTTTTTTATATAAAGTTTTCTTTATATAACTCTAACGAGTCTTGTATAA
>JBBPBT010001003.1:7655667-7666781 GCA_037974875.1 Cicer bijugum | reverse complement strand
AAAAAAAAGCAAAAAAAAAAAAAGGCAAAAAGAAAAAGGCAAACAAAAATGCAACAAATAAATAATGTAATAAAGGCAAAAAAAACATTTTCAAAAGTTTTCTTCCCTTTCGAAAGTTTCAAGTCCAGTTTCCAAAGTTTCCTTCCCATTTCCAAAGTTTCCTTCCATTCAAGCCCATATTCGAACTTTTCTAACCACTTCGAATGTTTCATTTCAAAATTTTTTATCTCTTTCGAAAGTTTTTTGGGTTTCGAAGGTTTCAACATGTTCGAGCTTAACTTCGAAACTTTTAGAATGATGGAAACTTTCGAAGTTCTCTGTGTTCTGTGTTTTAAAACTTTCGAGGTTCACATGAAACTTTCGAAGGTTTTCTGGGTTTTGAAAATTTGAAAAGGATGGCAAAGTTTCGAACTTTTCTGGGTTATGAGTTTCGAAACTTTCAGATTAATCCAAACTTTCGAATTTTCTGGATTTTTGCATTTCGAAGGTTTGAAATTTTCGAAAGTTCTTTACTTTTGTATTTAGAAACTTTCAATTTTTTGAGTGATACCAGAATCCGATATTTTAAACTTTTGAATGAAAGATGTAGTTGAAGGCAAAATAGTCTTTTACTCATAGCTGGGGTGGCAGGTCAAATTGGGGAGGTGCCTAATACAATTCTCTAATAAGTATTGTTCCAGAGAGACAGAGACAGTGAACGAGTGAGTTAAAGACGAAACAATGTATTAACTGGATTGGACTTACAAAACCAATAATCATTGCTCAAACTTGGATTGATAGCCTGGTATTAATCCTAACCTAGTAACCTAAGCCATAGTTATTACTATTAGGGAGGATGCAACTTATTTTGTTGTTATGACAATTGACAATGCAATAACGTGCAATGAGAGGGACTGAAAGGCATTGGTGTGAAGATGGGAGTTTAAGGATGGTTGTCGGTCTCCCTCGGCTGCAGAAGTCATAATGTTTTCTGATGCTTATCTTTTAAGTTGTTCGCTTCAATAAGTATACCAGAAGTGCTACATGTTGAAATTGTTATTTTTCAATTTAAAACTTCATTGTGCAGGGAGGGAGCAGCACAGCACTACTGATAAGGTGTATAGTCTTCCTTCATGGGGGCTTGTCAACTCAGTTATGTATTCAATGTCTTTGGATTAATTGATGTAATTTATTATGGGACCTTGGTTTATGTGGCCTCAATTTAATTATCAATAAATAAATATATTTTGCTTATAAAACAAAATGAGTGAAGTTCGAATGCCAATAACGTTGTTTTGTTTTAAGTTTTCAAAATTGAAATGAAGTATATTTCTGAGATAAAAGAATATTGACTTCTACTTAATATATAGCTTTACTAGAAAAATAATGAGCAAAAAACATATCTTCGCCATCTATAAATATACTTGTAAGGGAATGAATGGAACAAAAATAAAGTGTCAATCTCACATTTTTTTGGAATTCTCTAAAGAAGACCAAGTCTAGGGAACATTTATGAGTTTTAGTGAGTGAAAAATGAAAATCTAATTAACATTTTATTTTTAATATATATTTTTTGTCAAAATAGAAAGACCATAAGTCTTTAATTTAAATATTTTCTACTATCTTTATCAACCTCTAATTTTTTTTTACCATTTTTATTAGTGATCACATATTTTTATTTACGGTGTTTCTTTAATTCATTAGATGTTTCTTTAGTCTTATTTTCCATGCAATTAAATAAAAAAAATATAATTTTTTTCGTCTCGTGATCGAGTGTGATGGATAGATAATAAGTCTATTAACTTCGATTTCTAACTAGTATTTATAAAAAAAATATTTTAAAAAATATCAAATCTTTTAAATAAATTTTAGTTACATCGAGATATTAATCACCATAGTTGTATATGATTGACTGAATTATCTAAAAAAAACTTTAAATTTGAAAGTTAAATAAGTTAGTCAACATCTTCTACAAAAGCGCAAGGAATAAAATATGAGAAAGAAGGGAATAAAAATTGTCCACAAATGTCACACTTAGGAACATCTTTGAGAAGTAGGGGAGTAAACATTGAGTAAGAATCTCATGCGTACAGTGTTTTGTGTGATTGAGTGGCCCAAAACAAAAGTAAGACTAGTATGTTTGAGTAAAAATCCAAAAACATTAAAATCTATGATTTCAAGATTTAATTATTTTTTTTTCAATCAATAACACGTTTAAAGTTTTCAAATTTGAAATTAAGTTTGCTCCGTATTTATTATCTTTATTGACTAGACACTTTTCAGACATCTAACACTGTATTAAGTATTTTTTATAGACAAATGTTAACAGTCAATTTGTTAAGAAAGATAAAAACGTGAGTATCAAAGAACAAATCAGGAACTTCTGCATAAGACTTATTTATGGTTTCAACCTAAACTACTAAATATTGATCTCTCGAGGACCACGCAACATTAAATTTACTTTTCTATGAAAAACAATGAACAAAAAGGACAAAAGAAAATCATGAACAAAAAAATTATGTGTTTGATGTTTAGAACTTTTGTTTTAAGATGAGGTATTTCAAAGCATGTATAGATAAAAGATTGATCCAACACTTTTTTTATATCCCGTAATATACATGTTAATTTTATTTGATAATGAAATCACTTAGAACGAAAAAAAAAAAAGACGAAAATAATGAACAAGTATAATGTTTTTAACGGATAAATAATTTAACAAAAAATAAGGTGTGAGTCTTTATGAATTTTTTGCTGTTTATATTTGTAGAAACAAAATTACACATGATATATTTTATATAGAGAAGTCTCTTCATTTTATGTGAAATATTATACTATCAATTTTTATTAATTGTTCTATACATAAATCTAAATTATGTAATATAAAAACATATTAATATTCTTAAATCAAGGAACAAATTTTAAATATATTTTAAATAGAAATATAAATTATATATATATATATATATCACAATGATGTCTTATTCTAAATATTAAATATATTTAAACTAAAACTAAATCTAAATAAATTTTTTTAAATATATTTTGACATATTATTCTCAACAAGTCTCACAATGTTGGAACCTCTAAAATAACATTTATTTTGTTTAATTCTCAATAACATTTCAAATAGATAAAAGAAAGATGTTGATTTAATGTTTCGATTAAATAGCTTTTTATTCCTTATAAAATTTTAAGATTTCAATTTCCATTATTATAAAATAAAAATAAAAATTTTAATCTATACAAATTTATCATGCACGTAATTTTAATTATATATATATATATATATATTTATTGCATACACATGGACCATTAAAATTGACCTCATATAGTATGTTTGTGATATTAGTATAACCCTTTAATGATGTGATGGTGTGTGTTCCAATAACTTGGTTTTTCATGAAGATGACAGAAGAAAATAATGAACAAAAATCGTATTTTGTTTTTTTATAATTTTTCTGTTAATAAAATATATTAAACAAAAATAAGACGGGTGTCTTACGTTATTTCTGATATCGTAAATAAAAAGTTGACTTAACATTTTTCTGACATAATACAACGAAAAAGATAAGTCAAAAATAATAAATAATAAATATAGTTTGTCCATAAAAATTTTTCATACAATAGAAATAATTTAACTAAAAAATATTTTTGTGATATTAGTATAACTCTTTAACTATGTGATGATGTGTGTTCCGTTAACCTGGTTTTTCATGAAGATGACAAGAAAATAATGAACAAAAATCATATTATGCTTTTTATAATTTTTTTTTTAATAAAAAGTATTAAATAAAAACAAAGCGTGTGTCTCACGCTATTTAAAATATCGCAAATAAAAGATTGATTTAACATTTTTCTGACATAATACGTTGAAAAAGATAAAACAAAAATAATAAACAATAAATATAGAACTTGATTTTTCACCAAGACGACAAAATAAAATAATGAACAAAAATCATATTTTGCTATTTACAACTTTTCTATTAATAGAAACTATTAAACAAATATAAGGCGTATGTCTCACAACATTGACAATATTGTAGATAAAATGTTGAATTGATATTTTTCTGAGATAACACGACGATAAAGACAAGACAAAAATAATGAATAATAAATATAGTTTGCCGATCAAAAAATTTCATACAAGAGAAATAATTTAACGAAAAAGAATGCGTAAATCTTACATTTTTTAAACTTCTAAAAAAAGATAATATTTATGAGTTTTATTATCATTAACGTTTTCTATTATCTTATTTAACATTTTCTATTATCTTAACCACAAATGTGCCATTAAATCAGACATCATAATAAATTCGTGATGTAATGAAAATTACACTATCATTTTTTGATAGTGTAATATTGTGTTGTCCGTAACTTATTTTTTAAATAGATAAATATTAATCATTAATAGTTTAATAAAAGAAATTAAATTTATTAACATATAAATTAAACTCTATATTTTCTTCTTAATATTCATTAACGTCCCCCGTCTATATTAGTGAGCTAGACTATGAAAACGTGTTTTTCAATGGTAATTGATGTGTGCATTTCTATAAAATAAACAAGATATTTTAAAGAAATTTTTGGTATCTAAGCAATCACTATTTATGCAAACTCCAAAAAACCATGCCTCAATTTGCATTTTATAATGTGCGAATATGATAAATTTTTGGGTATATCTGTAAAGAAAAATAAATTATATGAACTATTTTATATTTTTTTTTCTTCTTATCTAAACAACTGGTTAGGAAGGTTTTAAAAAATTTGAAACATAAATATTTTACAAATGACAATATAATAAATAAATCGACCATAAAAAAAGTACATAGTTCACATTAGACCTTACTTAATGAAATACTTAATCGAATAAACATTATTACTAAAAAAATTATCCCACTGAAAAATAAAATTTTAAAATACTTATTATAATTCGTTTTTAATAAACTCTCTTTATAGAATTCACGCATTTTTAATATCAAAATGAATAAATTTTATTAAAATATAATGATATATAATTATTGAATTATTTTGAGATTTTTTTAATAATTTTTTAAATTGATGAGTTAAAGATATTAAATATCTATTAGTACTAAATTAAAAATTATTTAAATAAAAAAGCAATGTGTGCTCCTAAGAGCCATTTAAATACTGAAATGAAATATTTCCATTATAGATGCTCTTATACAGTACCTAAACACGAGTTCACTTTATGCCACAAAAAAATTGTTTTCAATTTAGAGTTACTAAAAAGTAACAAACAATAAAAATTACAGAGAAATCTCAATATCGAGTAGAAAAAAAAAATTAAGAAATCTCAATATTGAGTTAAAAAAAAAAAGAAATCTCAAAGATTTTTGACTTCCTTTATAAATATAAGTCGGTCTTCTTTATTGATAGAATCATAGAACTTAAATTAACCCGCAAGCTCCCGAATCATACACGCAACAAGCTCTCTCTCTCTCTCTCTCTCTCTCTCTCTCTCTCTCTCTCTCTCTCTATTTATGAAAAACACAACAAAAAAAAGAATAAAAAAAATTATCATACCTTCTGAGTTTAAAATTAAAATAGATTTTGAATCATTCACCGTCCCTCGCCACCGCATCGTCGTCCTCGCCGCCGTGTCCAAAAATCACGGGTATGTATATAACTCTTCCTGCTGTATCTCCCTTTTTCCGTTTTGTGTGTTTATACGATTTTAAAAACTGTTAGTATTGATTGATTTCAAAATTTATTGAATTATGGTTTCTAACTACACAATCATCCACGTTCCTTCTCATGCTTTATCCATGGTGACTAAAACTCTATCTTATTATTACAATCTAAAGTTAGAAATCAAGTTTTTGTGAAAACTCAGTAATTGCTATTCATTACTTTTTTTATTTTTTTTTTATAATGTTATATATTCATATATTCATCATTTATACATTCCTTTCAGAGCTTGATATTGACAAGATTATTCTATTTCTTTTCTTTTTGTTTTCAGTTAATTTTGAATTTGATGGATTCCAATAATTGGAGACCTAATCAAGGTGCTGAACCTAATATGGATTCTAGTGATTGGAGAGGTCAACTACAGCCTGAATCACGACAAAGAGTTGTCAACAAAATGTAAGCTTCAGTTTTTTAATACTGTATCACTGATTTGATATCAAAAGAAAAGTTAAACATATAAATTGTTGATTTGTATGATTCCATAAACTGGCAACATTTCACTGAGGTTTCTGTTTTTTTTTTCTTTCTAGAAAATTAGTATTTTCAAATAGCCGACATAGCGGAATTTTAACGAATCTCTATTGTTCCGCAATAGACTATTTAGTATATATTGTCAAATAGTCGCTGTTGTGGCACTATAGCATTGTATTACAGTGGAATTCGAACAAACTACTATTTTCTGCAATCCGCAATTGACTACATTGAAGAAACGAAAAATATATGTATGGTCAGAACATAAACACAAACACACAACAGTCAGCACCATACTGTGGAATTGTATTCATATTAATTATGTAACTTGTACTCAAAATTATATTTGATAGCTGCTAAACACTAATAAATCTGTTTAATTTTAAGCCAAACTAGTGTTTATTTGAATCCGTGTCGAATAACAATTTCTTCAATATCATATTCAAAGTTCGAAGGGGAGTCTTGGCGCATCGAATGGAATTTCTGCCATACGATTATGTAGTCAGGGTTTGATTTGTGGAATTAGTCTCTTACAAATGCAAGATAAGGCTGCTTTCAATAGATTCACAACAGATCTCCTAGTACTTGCCATTAGGGGAGCTTTATTGTACCAAGTTTCCTTTTGAATATTAGAAGTCCATGTATGAGCCTTAGCATGACAACATTACGGATACTTATTAGATTGTTGAGTGGGACATGACCATATTTGTGTGTCAATACCAACATATAATTATTTTTTTAATCATTTGGTGTTATATTGCACGACTTGTTTGAATAAGCTTTTGGTTTCATGTGGGGGCATTGTGTGTCCGCGTAGAATATGGATTAAGGACATCTCTTGTTTATTCAATTTAGACATTAGAGGTCTTGAAGGAGGATAAGGAACCAGGTTTATGTTTTCAGGGTTGAATATTTCGTTCTCATGTGACTTTCTTCTCATTTTCTTCATGGGTTTTATTGCAAATGGATGTCTAGTGGAAAATTACATTACTATTAATAGGATTTACTTTCCTTATGTTAGCAAGACAGTTTCTTAAGGAGAAGGTTATCTAAGATGTTACCAAGAAAATTTCCATTCCCTGTATTCCATATCTGACATCTATTCTACCATCTGTTTTTTTGGGACGGATGACGAGAACATGTTAATAACTTCTGCCAGATAATTTCAATGAGGTCTTCTTTCGTGTCAGTCATATTCTATTATTTGAGGATTGTCTAAGGATAATAACATATTAATAACTCATTATTTAATAATTGAACCACTGTTTTTTATTTTTGTAGAATGGACACATTAAAAAGACATCTTCCTGTTTCTGGTCAAGAGGGATTGCTCGAACTTCGGAAGATTGCTCAAAGGTTTGAAGAGAAGATTGCTCATGATTATCCGTTTATAGTTACCTGAACAAACAGATACTATATGGAAGATTGTTAGGATATAGAATACAGAATTATAAGTAGTTAAAGTAGTTGATAGTTGTTATTGTAGTTAGTTACTTGAGGTTGTTATAGGGCTATTTATCTAAATAGGAGATTACAAGGATATAAATCATTATTGAGTACTGTAAACTTTTGTGAATGCAGTAGTGACTCTATTGTAGAAAGGCAAACACTTGAATGATAGATTTCTCTCCTATTCTTTATCTCTCTCTCTGATTCTTTCAATAAAATAACTATTTTCTTTGGATTCAGTTCTTGGGTTTCTAACAAAGATTGACAATTTATTGTGGCATTCCTTAATTTCAGCCTGATTATCTACGGAAGATATCTTTGAAGATGCTAACAATGGAGACTAAATCCCAGGGCACTATGGCCAACAATATACCATCAAATCAAGGTGGCCCAAGCAATAAACCTCTTGATCCAGGTTAGCATTTAAGAGCCTTGGCCCTTGGCATGGTGATAGTATTCTGAGATTATTTTACTCTATAAGTCATTTCATGTCTTTCAGTATTAGCTATCAGTATACTGTGACCTATTGTTTTGAAATATCAGAAAAACACAGCAAAAGAAGAAAAAAAAATTATCATACCTTCTGCGTTTCAAACTAACATTGATTTTGAATCGTTCACCGTCCCTCGCCACCGCGTCGTTGTCCCTCACTGTGGTGTCCAAAAATCGCACGTATATATATATATATATATATAACTCTTCCTTCTGTATTTCCCTTTTTCGTTTTGTGTGCTTTATACGATTTTCAAAACTGTTAGTATTGATCGATTTCAAATGTTCTTGAATTATTATGATGGCTTCTAACTACATAATCATCTACTTTCCTTCTCATGCTTTATCCATGGTAACTGAAACTCTATCTTATTATTACAATCTAAAGTTAGAAATCAAGTTTTTATTAAAACTCAGTAATTGCCATTCATTACTTTTTTATAATGTTATATTTTCATATATTCATCATATATACATTCCTTTCAGAGCTTGATATTAACAAGACTAGACTCATCAAAAAGATATTGACAAGATTATTCCTTTTTTTTCTTTTTGTTTTCAGTTAATTTAAATTTGATGGATTCCAATAATTGGAGACCTAATCAAGGTGCTGAACCTAATATGGATTCTAGTGATTGGAGAGGTCAACTGCAGCCTGAATCACGACAAAGAGTTGTCAACAAAATGTAAGCTTCAGTTTTTTAATACTGTGTCACTGATTTGATATGTAGTTTTTGTCTATTAATTAATGCATATCAAAAGAAAAGTTAAATATATAAATTGTTGATTTATATGATTCCCTAGACTGGCAGCATTTCACTGAGGTTTTTGGTTTTTTTCTTTCTTTCTTTCTAGAAAATTCATATTTTCAAATAGTCGACTTAGCGGAATTTTAACAAACCGCTCTTGTGGCACTATAGCACTGTAGTGTAGCGGAATTTGAACATACCGCTATTTTTTGCAATCCGCCATTGACAACATTGAAGAAAAGAAAAATAGATGTATGATCAGAACATTAACACACAGCAGTCAGCACCATACCATGGAATTATATGCATATAAATTATGTAACTTGTACTCAAAATTATATTTGATAGCTGCAAAACAATAATAAATCTGTTTAATTTTATGCCAAACTAGTGTTTATTTGAATCTGTGTCGAATAACAATTTCTTCAATATCATATTCAAAGTCCAAAGGGGAGTCTTGGCACATCAAATGGAATTTCTGCCATACGATTATGAGGTCAAGGTTTGATTCGTGGAATTAGGCTCTTGCAAATGCAAGATAAGGCTGCTTTCAATAGATTTACAACAGATATCCTAGTACTTTCTATTAGAGGAGCTTTATAGTACCAAGTTGCCTTTTGCATATTAGAAGTCCATGTATGAGCCTTAGCATGACAACATTACGGATACTTATTAAATGGGTGAGTGGGACATGACCATATTGGGTGTCAAAACAAACATATAATTTGTTTTTTGAATCATTTGGTGTTATATTGCACGATTTGTTTGAATAAGCTTTTGGTTTCATGTGGGGACATTGTGTGTCCCCGTAGATTATAGATTGCTTATTCAATTTAGACATTAGAGGTCTTGAAGGAGGATAAGGAACTAGGTTTATGTTTTCAGGGTTGAATATTTGGCTCTCATGTGACTTTCTTCTCATTTTCTTTTTGGGTTTTATTGCAAATGGATGTCTAGTGGAAAATTACATTAATATTAATAGGATTTATTTTCCTTATGTTAGCAAGACAGTTTCTTAAGGAGAAAATTATCTAAGATGTTACCAACAAAATTTCCAGTCCCTGTATTCCATATCTGACATCTATTCTATCATTATTTTTTTTTGGGACGAATAATGAGAACATGTCCAGATAATTTCAATGAGGTCTTCTTTCATGTCAGTCATATTCTATTATTTGAGGATTGTCTAATGATAATAACATATTAATAACTCATTATTTAATAATTTAACCACTGTTTTTCATTTTTGTAGAATGGACACATTAAAAAGACATCTTCCTGATTCTGGTCAAGAGGGATTGCTCGAATTTCGGAATATTGCTGAAATGTTTGAAGAGAAGATTTTTACTACTGCAACAAGCCAGGTACATATCTAATTAGAAGCCTCATGATTATCAGTTTATAGTTACCTGAACAAACAAATACTATATGGAAGATTGTTAGGATATAGAATAAAGAATTATAAGTAGTTAAAGTAGTTGAGAGTTGTTATAGAAGTTAGTTAGTTGAGGTTGTTACAGGGCTATTCATCTAAATAGGAGAATACAAGGATAGAGATCATTAAAATTTTGTGAATAGAGTAGTGACTCTATTGTAGAAAGGAAACGCTTGATTTCTCTCCTTCTCTCTCTCTGATTCTTTCAATAAAATAACTACTTTCTTTGGATTCAGTTCTTCGGTTCCTAACAAAGATTGACAATTTATTGTGGCATTCCTTAATTTCAGTCTGATTATCTACGGAAAATATCTTTGAAGATGCTAACAATGGAGACTAAATACCAGGGCACTATGGCCAACAATATACCATCAAATCAAGGTGGCCAAAGCAATATACCTCTTGATCCAGGTTAGCATTTAAGAGTCTTGGCCCTTGGCATAGTGATAGTATTCTGAGAGTATTTTACATATTAATATATCTTTTTACTAATACATTTTTTATCGGAAGTTATACGGTACCGTAAACAAAAGAACATATATTATTGACATTAATATAGTGTTTATTAAAATTAACTAAATTAATAATTTTTTTTATATATATTTATTTAATTTTAACTGCAATATTTAAATAAATCAATTTCATAATTATAATTAAAATTATAACAAAAGCGTTGTTTTAAAATAAACTCAGAAGATAAAATTTTAAAAATTTGTTGTGTTAAATCTAAAATATAATTAAATTTATTCATAGATAATATGTTGATAGTAATTTAATTTAATAGTATAAAAAATATGTTAACTTTCAAGTATTTTGCAGAAATTTTT
>JBBPBT010001003.1:7624009-7647353 GCA_037974875.1 Cicer bijugum | reverse complement strand
AAATAAAAAAGCAATGTGTGCTCCTAAGAGCCATTTAAATACTGAAATGAAATATTTCCATTATAGATGCTCTTATACAGTACCTAAACACGAGTTCACTTTATGCCACAAAAAAATTGTTTTCAATTTAGAGTTACTAAAAAGTAACAAACAATAAAAATTACAGAGAAATCTCAATATCGAGTAGAAAAAAAAAATTAAGAAATCTCAATATTGAGTTAAAAAAAAAAAGAAATCTCAAAGATTTTTGACTTCCTTTATAAATATAAGTCGGTCTTCTTTATTGATAGAATCATAGAACTTAAATTAACCCGCAAGCTCCCGAATCATACACGCAACAAGCTCTCTCTCTCTCTCTCTCTCTCTCTCTCTCTCTCTCTCTCTCTCTCTCTCTCTCTATTTATGAAAAACACAACAAAAAAAAGAATAAAAAAAATTATCATACCTTCTGAGTTTAAAATTAAAATAGATTTTGAATCATTCACCGTCCCTCGCCACCGCATCGTCGTCCTCGCCGCCGTGTCCAAAAATCACGGGTATGTATATAACTCTTCCTGCTGTATCTCCCTTTTTCCGTTTTGTGTGTTTATACGATTTTAAAAACTGTTAGTATTGATTGATTTCAAAATTTATTGAATTATGGTTTCTAACTACACAATCATCCACGTTCCTTCTCATGCTTTATCCATGGTGACTAAAACTCTATCTTATTATTACAATCTAAAGTTAGAAATCAAGTTTTTGTGAAAACTCAGTAATTGCTATTCATTACTTTTTTTATTTTTTTTTTATAATGTTATATATTCATATATTCATCATTTATACATTCCTTTCAGAGCTTGATATTGACAAGATTATTCTATTTCTTTTCTTTTTGTTTTCAGTTAATTTTGAATTTGATGGATTCCAATAATTGGAGACCTAATCAAGGTGCTGAACCTAATATGGATTCTAGTGATTGGAGAGGTCAACTACAGCCTGAATCACGACAAAGAGTTGTCAACAAAATGTAAGCTTCAGTTTTTTAATACTGTATCACTGATTTGATATCAAAAGAAAAGTTAAACATATAAATTGTTGATTTGTATGATTCCATAAACTGGCAACATTTCACTGAGGTTTCTGTTTTTTTTTTCTTTCTAGAAAATTAGTATTTTCAAATAGCCGACATAGCGGAATTTTAACGAATCTCTATTGTTCCGCAATAGACTATTTAGTATATATTGTCAAATAGTCGCTGTTGTGGCACTATAGCATTGTATTACAGTGGAATTCGAACAAACTACTATTTTCTGCAATCCGCAATTGACTACATTGAAGAAACGAAAAATATATGTATGGTCAGAACATAAACACAAACACACAACAGTCAGCACCATACTGTGGAATTGTATTCATATTAATTATGTAACTTGTACTCAAAATTATATTTGATAGCTGCTAAACACTAATAAATCTGTTTAATTTTAAGCCAAACTAGTGTTTATTTGAATCCGTGTCGAATAACAATTTCTTCAATATCATATTCAAAGTTCGAAGGGGAGTCTTGGCGCATCGAATGGAATTTCTGCCATACGATTATGTAGTCAGGGTTTGATTTGTGGAATTAGTCTCTTACAAATGCAAGATAAGGCTGCTTTCAATAGATTCACAACAGATCTCCTAGTACTTGCCATTAGGGGAGCTTTATTGTACCAAGTTTCCTTTTGAATATTAGAAGTCCATGTATGAGCCTTAGCATGACAACATTACGGATACTTATTAGATTGTTGAGTGGGACATGACCATATTTGTGTGTCAATACCAACATATAATTATTTTTTTAATCATTTGGTGTTATATTGCACGACTTGTTTGAATAAGCTTTTGGTTTCATGTGGGGGCATTGTGTGTCCGCGTAGAATATGGATTAAGGACATCTCTTGTTTATTCAATTTAGACATTAGAGGTCTTGAAGGAGGATAAGGAACCAGGTTTATGTTTTCAGGGTTGAATATTTCGTTCTCATGTGACTTTCTTCTCATTTTCTTCATGGGTTTTATTGCAAATGGATGTCTAGTGGAAAATTACATTACTATTAATAGGATTTACTTTCCTTATGTTAGCAAGACAGTTTCTTAAGGAGAAGGTTATCTAAGATGTTACCAAGAAAATTTCCATTCCCTGTATTCCATATCTGACATCTATTCTACCATCTGTTTTTTTGGGACGGATGACGAGAACATGTTAATAACTTCTGCCAGATAATTTCAATGAGGTCTTCTTTCGTGTCAGTCATATTCTATTATTTGAGGATTGTCTAAGGATAATAACATATTAATAACTCATTATTTAATAATTGAACCACTGTTTTTTATTTTTGTAGAATGGACACATTAAAAAGACATCTTCCTGTTTCTGGTCAAGAGGGATTGCTCGAACTTCGGAAGATTGCTCAAAGGTTTGAAGAGAAGATTTTTACTGCCGCAACAAGCCAGGTACATCTCTAATTAGAGGCCTCATGATTATCCGTTTATAGTTACCTGAACAAACAGATACTATATGGAAGATTGTTAGGATATAGAATAAAGAATTATAAGTAGTTAAAGTAGTTGATAGTTGTTATTGTAGTTAGTTACTTGAGGTTGTTATAGGGCTATTTATCTAAATAGGAGATTACAAGGATATAAATCATTATTGAGTACTGTAAACTTTTGTGAATGCAGTAGTGACTCTATTGTAGAAAGGCAAACACTTGAAGGATAGATTTCTCTCCTATTCTTTATCTCTCTCTCTGATTCTTTCAATAAAATAACTATTTTCTTTGGATTCAGTTCTTGGGTTTCTAACAAAGATTGACAATTTATTGTGGCATTCCTTAATTTCAGCCTGATTATCTACGGAAGATATCTTTGAAGATGCTAACAATGGAGACTAAATCCCAGGGCACTATGGCCAACAATATACCATCAAATCAAGGTGGCCCAAGCAATAAACCTCCTGATCCAGGTTAGCATTTAAGAGCCTTGGCCCTTGGCATGGTGATAGTATTTTACTTAAGTTATTTCATGTCTTTTAGTATTAGCTATCAGTATACTGTGACCTATTGCTTTGAAATATCATTAACACTTAAAGTTTCGCTGGTCCTACACGATCCTTGTCCTTTATCTTCAATCTTTATACTGTTACATAATTTTTTTGCATCTCTGACTTGGCTAATCACTACTTTTTTTAATAGGACTTGTTATGCAGTCTCAAGTTCACAATCAAGGGCAGCAACATCCTATTCCTTTGTCTAATCAGCCCCAGTCACGCCAACAGCTTCTATCTCAGAACATTCAAAGTAACATGGCATCTCAACCTAACCTGCCATCTGTTTCTGGTCTAGCCCAGACTCCCATCCCGAATGTTGGCCAAAATTCAAACATTCAAAACATGTTTACTGGTTCCCAGAGACAAATGCAAGGGAGGCAGCAGGTTGTTCCCCAGCAACAGCAGCAGCAGCAATCACAGAATTCACAACAGTATCTGTACCAACAACAGCTTATAAGGCATAAACTTCAGATGCAATCTCAACAGCAGCAGCAACAGCAGCATCAACAACAACAACAGCAGCAACAGCAACAGCAACAGCAACACCAACAGCAACAGCAACAACAACAGCAACAGCAACAGAACCTTCTACAATCAAATCAGTTGCAATCCTCTCAGCAATCTGTCATGCAGCAGCCTTCCATGATGCAAACATCTTCTCTATCTAGCATTCAGCACAATCAGCAATCTAATAATGGTCAACAGTCAGCACAGTCCATGCTTCAGCAACACCCCCAAGTTATAAGGCAGCAACAGCAACAACAACAGACTTCTATTATTCATCAGCAACAAACACCAATGGCTCAACAATCAATTTTGCCTCCACAACAGCAGCCGCAGCAACAGCTTATGGGGCAACAGGCAAATGCAACCAACATGCAACACACCCAGATGCTTGGGTCACAGAATAATGTTGGTGATTTGCAGCAGTCACAGAGGTTACTTGCACAGCAGAATAATCTTTCAAACTTGCAACAACAGCAACTAATAAATCAGCAAAACAACCTATCAAGTATACATCAACAGTTGGGAAATAATGTCCCTGTGTTACAGCCGCAGCAGATCCTTGGATCTCAATCTGGCAATTCAGGCATGCAGACAAGCCAGCACTCTGCACATGTGCTACAACAATCAAAGGTTCCTATTCAGCAACAATCACAACAAGGTGCATCAAATTTGTTACCATCTCAAGCACAGCAGTCACAGCCACAGGCTCCACAACAGCAATTAATGCCACAGATTCAATCTCAGCCTGCACAATTGCAACAGCAATTGGGTTTGCAACAACAACCGAATCCGTTGCAACGAGATATGCAGCAAAGGCTTCAGGCATCGGGTTCCTTACTTCAACCATCGGGTGTTCTTGAACAACAAAAGCAGTTATATCAATCACAAAGACCCCTTCCAGAAACTTCGTCAAGTACGTAAAGTTGGGTTTAACCAATTTGCGTCTTTATCTTTTTGTCAAAATTTTTAGGGTCCTTCCAACTACATAGGATCGTTTGGGTTTCAATGCGTAGATTGTGAGATCGTAAAGTCTCTAAGGAAACGAAGAGAAAGATGGTCTAAGGCGTCTAATAAAAATAAGGTAAAAAATTGATGTTGCAAATCAGAATTTTAAAACACTAAAAGAATTTCATTTTAGTTAGTTGCAAGGACTGGGTAGAAAATGTAATATACCTAACTAGGTATAGGGTTGGACAGAAAAATATAATAGAGCAAATCAAGTCATGAAACCACCATCTCTCAAGGTCAAGGGTAGAACGGTGCCCTCATCGGAAGTGAATCCGGGGCAGGTAGGTCAAAACAGAGGCATTGTCGATAAAACAGCAACACAGAACCACATGCAGTCTCAACCTTCAGATCGATCAGGAGAATGTTTAAGCATATCCGAGGGTTTTGCTAGACATTGCGAGTTAGTTTCAACCGGGTTATGGGTTTTGTCATGTTTTTTTTCCTTCCTAAAATCAGATGCCATATCCAAGATTAATTGGATCGGTGGGATTGCACAATCCCAGTGAATCTACGTGCTGGAGTCCAATCCATGTACAATCTTAGAAGAATGAGTTTTTTTCTGGTATTGGGATGCCTCCTGTCTTTCTAATATGTAGAATCATTTGGTTTTACATGTTGGATTATGATTTTGATAGTCTTGAATAACACTGCTATGATGTCAACAGGTCTTGAGAAAGACTTGCAAAAAACAAAAAAAAAAAAAAAAGGAAAAGTGAAAAAAAATTACAAGAAGAATTCAACTTATCTTTGTGCTTTCTTAGTTGTGTTTGGATTTGGAACTTCGTTTTCTGCACTTCCTCTGTTTCCTTAAATCATTATAATCATATTATCCATTTCTCGAATGCTCTTTCATTCAATTTTTTTGCCTTGCCTGAATGCTTTTGGGAAGTCTTCAGATTTTCTATGGTATCCGTGTCATACATGTTAAGTTTGTGGCACAAGGCACATACCTCTCAGTGTATGTATATATATATTAGTGGTTTGTTGGATAACCCCCAACTTCCTGAAAGTATCTTTGATAAAACACAGGAAACCATAATATATTTCATGAATGCATCTTTTCTTATTGATAGACTCAAGTTATGTAAGTTGATTTGTGATTACCCCAATCTATTCTCCATCTCTTGAAAAAGAGAAGGGGGAAAAAGCATGTTTGCACGTTTTTCAGCCTTGTATGCTTATGTGTATCATATTATATCTGTTGTAGATTCTATGGATTCAACAGCACAGACTGGACAGCCAAGTGGGGGTGATTGGCAAGAAGAAGTTTATCAAAAGGTAATATGCTACATTCTCATCTTTATTTATTAAGGAAATTGGGTTGAACAACAGAAAATTGTCAAACAAATGGCTTTTAGTCCGAGTAATGATATCTTAATAGTAAGAACATGGAATTCTCACCAGTTAAGGAAAAATAATGGAGGCAAATTCATACTGTTCGATTTTTATGTGGACGGTTCTTATCCTTCGCGTAATGTTTGAAAAGTTGTGGGCTGCAGCAGTGAAAACTGCAGGTGTTTTAACTTCTAAAGAATTTTTACATTTTGGTTATTTGTCTTGAACGAATGTTGTATTTCATTTTTTATCCTGTAATAGTTGCCGGAATCAAGAAAGACTTGTTGTAATTATTAAATTGATTCTTTACTGGTATAAATGGTATTGCTTTGATGAGTTTTAAAGGTTTCAATTCAATATTCAAAGTCATGGTCTCACAGGTATCAAAACGCATAGTTACATTCTTCCCAATTTCAGCATTAAAATGAAACTTGCAATTTATGATGCTTTACAAATGGAAAAAATAATTTTACTTACTGTGCCATTAATACAACAGCAATACAGATACACTTGCATGAAAGATTTCATGTTTTTCTAACACATTGATTATGATGATTTTAACAATAGATCAAAGCCATGAAAGAAAGCTACTTGCCAGAGCTCAGCGAGATGTATCAGAAAATTGCGGCGAAACTTCAGCAGGTACATTTTGTTAGGCAACTTTTAATAGCTTCTATGGCTAAGGAAGCCTATTCTGTTATAATTATCCTGGAAAACTCAGAAGGTTGCAGTGTGTTCTAAACATTATCAAGCCATCACCCTTCTTGAAAGGAAGCCCGTAATTGTTTGTTGCATTTGCTTATAACTTATTTTTATTGTATTTAATTGTATCTTTCTTTTTTCTACCAGCATGATTCTCTTCCTCACCAGCCAAAGTCGGATCAGCTTGAAAAGCTTAAGGTATTTAAACAGATGTTGGAGCGTCTTATAACATTCCTCCAGGTTTCCAAGAGCAACATCTCACCTAGTTTAAAGGAGAAACTGGGTTCATATGAGAAGCAGATTATAAATTTCATAAATACAAATAGACCTAGGAAAATGTCTTCACTGCAGCCGGGGCAGCTTCCCCCACCTCACATGCACTCCATGTCACAGACGCAGTCCCAAGTTACTCAAGTGCAATCTCATGAAAATCAAATGAATACTCAGTTGCAAACAACAAATATGCAAGGCCCTGTAGCAACAATGCAGC
This sequence comes from Cicer bijugum, assembly GCA_037974875.1. NCBI lineage: Eukaryota > Viridiplantae > Streptophyta > Magnoliopsida > Fabales > Fabaceae > Cicer > Cicer bijugum. Next base: position 7,640,239 of record JBBPBT010001003.1, on the reverse strand, counting down.
AGAATAACATGGCGAGCATGCAGCATAATTCTCTGTCTGGTTTATCTACAACACAGCAGAATATGATGAATACAATGCAATCTAGTGCCAATTTAGATTCTGCACAAGGAAATATGAACTCCCTGCAACAGGTTCCAGTGAGCTCCCTTCAACAAAACCCTGTTACTGCTCCTCAACAAACTAATGCCAGCTCCTTATCTTCACAAGCTGGGGTAAATGTGATCCAACCAAATCTTAATCCCCTTCAGCCAGGTTCTAGTATGCTTCAACACCAGCAACTAAAACAACAGCAGGAACAACAGATGTTACAGAATCAACAATTCAAACAACAATATCAGCGACAATTGATGCAGAGGCAGCAGATGCTACAGCAGCAGCAGCAGCAGTTACACCAGCCAGCAAAGCAACAGCTGCCTGCACAGTTGCAGACACATCAAATGCAACAACTTCACCAAATGAATGATGTAAATGATATGAAGATGAGGCATGGAATTGGTGGTAAGCCAGGGGTCTTTCAGCAACATCTTGCTTCCAGTCAACGCTCAACTTATCCCCATCAACAGATGAAACAAGGTCCTTTTCCTGTTTCTTCACCCCAACTCCTACAGGCTACATCTCCACAGATTCCACAACATTCGTCTCCCCAGGTTGACCAACAAAATCATCTTCCATCGCTTACAAAAGTTGGCACCCCTTTGCAATCTGCTAACTCACCTTTTGTAGTCCCCACTCCTTCACCTCCCTTGGCTCCATCTCCTATGCCAGGAGATTCTGAAAAGCCCATTTCTGGTGTTTCATTGATATCAAATGCTGCAAATGTTGGACACCAACAAACAGGGGGTGCAGCAGCACCTGCTCAATCGCTTGCCATTGGAACTCCTGGAATATCAGCCTCTCCTCTACTGGCAGAGTTTACCGGTCCAGATGGTGTGCATGGTAATGCATTAGCGCCCTCTTCAGGAAAGTCAACTGTTACCGAGGAGCCTTTGGACCGCCTAATTAAAGCGGTTAGTCTAGTTTATCTTAAGCTAGTCCGATCAATGTTTGTGACCTTAGTTTGTACTTTGTACTAACATCACATAATGTCATTTTAATTTTGGAGTTTAGATGACTAGTTTATGTCTAATCATGATTACAGGTGAATTCGCTGACCCCTGCAGCTTTAAGTGCAGCTGTCAGTGATATTAGTTCTGTTGTCAGCATGAATGATAGGATAGCAGGGTCAGCTCCAGGCAATGGATCCAGAGCCGCTGTTGGTGAAGATTTGGTTGCCATGACTAATTGTCGCCTTCAGGCTAGAAATTTCATCACCCAAGATGGTGCAAATGGAACCAGGAGGATGAAGCGCTGTACCAATGCTACACCCTTGAATGTTGTATCATCTGCTGGTAGTGTGAATGATAGTTTCAAGCAGTTAACTGCTATGGAGGCTTCTGATTTGGAGTCAACTGCAACATCCAATATCAAGAAGCCTAGGTTTGAGGTACTCCATTATTTCTCTTAATTATTTTGTTTTATTTAACAACATTTGATATCTTTACCGTCTTTGTCAAGTTGTTTGGGCTTGCCAATGCGATTAATTTACGGGCATCAATTCATGAATTGCTAAAACGTTATGCACATTGTATTTCACTCTTTTATTCAATTAGAATCTGTTACTTCCCAGTTAAAGTTTTAGTGCAATTTAATTTTCTGACTGAAAAGACCCAGACTCAGAAAAGGTGTAATTTCGTGTTCTTATTTAGAAACTGAAACATCCTGCCTCCAATCCTATTTGTAACTAGAAACAAATGGCTAATTGCCTATTCACCAAGACCAATTAAAAAAATTAAATCACTAAGACCAATATAGAAGTTTTAACTTATTCCAAAATATCCATAGTACAATATTAAATCCATTTAAGATTAAATACTCTTCAGTTGCATTGGAAATGACAATAAAATAAAGGTAGAACTAGGAGGACCAAAAAAATATACTCAATTATTTCTTACTAAAAAGACCGAAGGGAGTACCATTTATCAAAATGCACTAGTCATTCCCTGGTAACTAATCTACAAATTAATATGGAGATTGTGATACCTGAACTTCAAGCACTAATGTGACACAAAATGTACAATATGGGACAAGGGGTAAGGAATATGCATTGTACACATTGTGGGATATTTGAACTGATGTATATCTCATTTTACCAAAGCAGAAGTTGTTGCCAAGTATCAGTTAAAAATGATATCGTAAAATAATGACAATTCAAAAGAAACAACTATAGTTATACTTGTATTACTGATGTAGTTGGGATACTAGTAGCATGCAACGATGAAAATTACAGTAGTGGTTAGGCTGATCATTGTTATGTTTTTTTATTTGGGGTTTAGGACATTCAATTGGATCCATTATATAATCACTAAGATTTTGCACGACCCGGATAAGCTATCGACACTCTTTCTATTAGATCAAGACGATTTATCAAATTGTAGATTTACAATAATTTTGAAAGTAGCATTGGAAGAAAATCACTTCATAATTTTTGGATTTGTTCTGGACATATTTGAATGCTGATAAAGAATATTTAACTTATACTGCAGGCTAATCACGCCCTTCTGGAAGAAATTAGGGAGGTAAATCAGCGACTTATTGACACAGTAGTGAGCATAAGTGATGAAGAAGTTGATCCAACTGCAGCAGCAGCTGCTGCTGAAGGGGCAGAAGGAACTATTGTCAAATGTTCTTTTATTGCTGTGGCTCTCAGTCCAAGCTTAAAATCTCTATATGCTTCAGCACAGATGGTGGGTTCTTGGAACTCTTAAACTCTGTCTACGTTATTTATTTATTTAGGGTTAGGTATATTTTTGGCCATTGTAAGTTTGATTTGCTCTTCATAGATTTTTTTTTTCCTGTTTAGTTCCTATAAAGCAAAAACATATTTACTTTTTTATGTATTCCATTATATAACTTTGTCTATATCTGTGCTTTACTGCCATGCAGTCACCAATTCAACCTCTGCGCCTCCTTGTTCCTACAAATTATCCTAATTGTTCCCCCATATTCCTTGACAAGTTTCCAGTTGAATCCAGGTGGGAGAATCAGTATTTTGGTATCTTTTGTGCTATTTCTCTTTCAAATGAAATATATGTACGCTTAGTCAACCTTAAATATCATGCCAAATATGTTCCATGAGAAACCGTTTTCTGTTTTTATTTTCACTGTTTACTTCTAATTACAAAAAATTTGTCTTGTTTTCACTTTGTATCCTATTTTTTAAAATCTGTGCCAAAATCAGTGCAACTTTCTTTATTGCTTTAACTGCTTCATGTGCAAAATCTTTAAAAACAAGAAATAACATGAAAACAATGGGGTTTTTTCCTAATTAGAAGTGAAGAAACAACTTCTCAAAGTTGAAAATATTTTTGCAAATCAAACAATGTACACATTTTGGAAAACTTTCAGTGATTATATCTCTTTAACTTTGTTCATGCGTGAAACATTTGTTAGCTTAATTGTATCTGACTGAGTGAAGTAGTTAAGGCTTATGGGTGCCTCTTATTATATCTTCTTCTGTTATTGATTAAAATTTATGATTCGCAAGGTGCCAAGGTCTAGGGGACATAGGTGAAGAAAAAATTAATCTAATCACCTCCTAAATTACAATAGTTACTACAAAATCTTTTTCACTAGGTGGGATTAGTTACATCAGCCAATAGTGTCATGTAGTAGTGTTATTGATATAAACCAATTCTTCAGACAGGGCATTTAGATTTAATTCCTTTTTAATGGTTAAAGCTTAAGTTTTTCTTTGTCTTTTGCGACCTTCCAATCTTGGGTGTTGTACTGGGGTTTCCGTTAATCTCCTTTTCTTACCTGGCCAGATCACAACAGTCAAGTTTCAAAATATTTCCTCAATAGGTGCTACCCCCTACTAAATTCAAAACCGTGGCCACTGTACCAGTTAGTCATGTTAATATGTATTAGAAACAATAATTAGGGAACTTCTTTTAGTCATACCACAGTTCCGACCTCTTCCGTTCAAAACTCTTTCCCTGTCAAATGGCAGATGTTAATCTAACATGGAAATATGGAAAGAGTAGTTGTAGCCCGAAAAGCATGTCTAACTCTGTTGTGCTAGCGAGAATAGCATAGCCATTCTTAATCTGAATGGTGGTCTGAAATATTTGTTTATGGCCTTTCTAAAGGGAGATGATCCACATATTGCATGTCTCATCTTTCTCCATCTCCGTAGTTTATCTTTAAATTTGCTGAGAATTCTTCTATTTCTAATAAAATAGTGTTGGATATTTCTGTCAGTATGGAGAATGAAGATCTTTCTGCCAAAGCCAGGTCAAAGTTTAGCATATCGTTACGAGGTTTATCACAAACTATGTCTCTTAAGGAGATAGCGAAGACTTGGGATGTCTGTGCTCGTACAGTTATTTCAGAGTATGCGCAACAGAGTGGTGGTGGGACTTTCAGCTCTAAGTATGGTTCTTGGGAGGATTGCTCGACATGGTGATCATCTGATCATTGTGAAGCATGCGAACTGATTTGTGTTATTTATTTTCAAATTCTTTTAGTTAAACTTATTCAATGTTTCATTGTGTATATAGTATAAAAACCTTTTTCTTGTTTACCCACATCACAAGCTGCAATTGCGATGTGCTTTGTTGTCTAAGATGTTCGGTTTAGTATGACTTGAACTAGATTGTTCTTTGTGAAAGCCTTGTTCATAATTAATACAGTAGCTCTATATTTATGTCCCAATAAAAATATGATTTTTGTGGAAGGATGTCTGCAACTTTTTTTTTTTCCACTTATAAAATTGATATCTCTTTTACAAAGTAAGTAACTGTGTGGTCTTCCAATCACCTATTGCATAACATCTGCTGCTAAATTCCAAGACGATTTTGTATAACACAGATTGGGAACAGCAGTTGAGTTTGTATACAAAGAAGCTATTTGGGTTGATGATTACTTACCTAACTTGGGCCATCGAAGCTCTATAGAATGAACCTTGATTGACAAGGCTCACCCTCCTCTGTTGGGCTTGATTCTGTTTGAAGATGCAGCTTGTTCTTTGTTGCATGGTGTGTTAATCATCTATGTATATTCTGTTAAAAAAAGTAAAATATGATAACAAGAATGATTGAATATGAGTTGCAGAGTTCATATGGTTTGATCTAAAGATTAAAGAAGTTAAAAGAGTTAAATGATTGGAGTTCAAATTTTGATGAAAGATAAAATACTAACATAATTGTTAATAATGATAACCAAACATAAACATATAATGGAGGAAGAAGAAGAAGAAGAGAGGAAGAAAAGAAAGAACCTATTTGAGTTTTATAACCAAAATGAACAAAAAGATGAGGTAATAGTCACATCGAGTATATATACAAAAGAATATAAAAATCTAAAATATTTCACTATTAATAGATAATATCATCTAACATCTCTTATAAAACTCACAATATATTAACATGGAACATTGATAATTTTTAAATCAAAAAATAAAAACGTTTCATAAAATCTTTGTGAACAAATCAACAATATGTAGGGAAAAAGAGACAAACGACATAGTAATGGTTATATACTGAAGACGATGATAAGTAAGATGATAATCAATCTCAATGTGTTTGGTGCGTTCATAAAGGATTAGAGTTATGAGTAATTTGAATAACATTGTTGTTATTGTAGTGTATTAGTTGACTCAAAAAAATAAAGATATTCATATCAGACAAAAGTCAACACAATCAAATTATTTCAACAGTAATGGTTGTCATAGCACGATACTCAACTTATGTAGAAGAACGAGATACAATATTTTATTTTCTATTCTTTAAAAAATAAGAGAGCCTCAAGAAAGATACAACATTTTATGGTGGACTTACAATATGTGATGTCATGAGTTTAATCAAATTGGCTGCCGACATGAACAACATAAACAATATTAGGTCTAATAATTGTAAAACAGACCAAGTTGCCAACCAAAGTACGATACAAAGTAGAATTTGGTACCATGAAGCATATTTTACATCCAACTCAAAAGGAGTATTTACTGCTCCAGTATCAGAAAGACGAGTATGTTCAAGAATGTTGACAATATATTTGAATTGAGAAAGAAAGTAGCCTCTAAGAGAGCAGGAAACTTCAATCTCCAAGAAATAGTGAATAGTTCCCAAGTATTTCATCTTCAAATGTTTGGCTAACTACAATTTCAACTCATTGAGTCCACTAACATCATCATGTAATAATCATATCATCAACATACAAAGAAAGTATAATGTGACCATCAGTGGTTGACCTTATAAACAATGCATAATCATGTTCACTAGAGCGAAAACCAAGAGAAGTGATTACAATAAAAAAAAATCTCAAACCAAACTCGAGGAGTCTATTTAGGATCATATAAAGCCTTTTAACTTACAAACTTCCTCCATATTATAAGAAACTCCTTATGGAGGGGTTATATAAACTTATTCATGAAGTTGACCATTTAAAAAGGTATTTTTGACATCCATTTAGGAAATATGTCAATGATGAATAAATGCAACAACAATAAGAGTACGAATAGTGGTCAAGTTGGCTACAGGAGCAAACACTTCTTCATAATCTATACCATATTATTGAGAGAATCTCTTAGCAACAAGACATACTTTGTAGCGCTCAATTGATCAATCAACCTCAGTTTTAATGTTGTATATCCAACGAGACCAAATAGCACGCTTTCTAGAAGGAAGAGATACTAATTTTCAAGTATCTATTTTCTGCAATGCACAGAGTTCTTATGCCATAGCCTTATGCAAAAAAGGATCAAGAATAGTCTCTTTATAGGAAGAGGATTCAGACAAATTGTGAATAGAAGTTAAGAAAGAAACAAACGAAGATCAGTAAGTGGAACAGACAAAATCAAGTTATTGAGTAGATTTACGGTGACAAGAGGGGTAACAAGGAGGCAAAGACGAATGATCAATAATTGCATGATATGGTTGGACAACCTAGAAGATAAGAGGGATGTCATGATGTGGAGTAGTAGAGTTTTTATGATAACAAAAATATTTTATGAGAACAATATATTTGACTTCAAAGAGTATGAAAAAAGATTCATGTATTTGAAGAAAATATAAAATAAGATTTTATTCAAATTTATAATTGAAAAAAATTTAAAATAAAATTTGATTCAAATTTATAATTGAAGAAAATCTAAAATAAGATTTGATTCATATTTATAATCTTTGATCAAATTGAAAAGAAAATATAGTCAATATTTAAAGAAGATTTGATCAACATTTGAAGAAGATTTGATGAAGATTTGGTCAAGTTTTGAAGAAGATTTGAAGAAAATTTGACCAAGATTTATCTACAACAGAATATAAACAGAATCAATCTGAAGAATTTACAAACTCAATCTTAATAAAATAGGAACATAATCAATTTGAAGATTTTACAAACTCAAAGCAAAATACAATTCAGAATTAAACAAGGACTAAATTGAAGCCCAAATTTTAACTATAAATAGATACTCAAAGTTGAGGAAGAATAACACCAAAAAGCATAAAAGAATATAAGAACTCAAGCTCAAAATTCTAAATTCATCTTAAAGTTCAAAGAGAGAAACACTTGTTAAGGTTAGAAATATTTTCTGAGTGTTCTTTTCTTAGAATATGAGAGTTATTATTATTATTATTATTATTATTATTATTATTATCAACTTTGTTAGAAGGAAACACTTAAAGTTCCAACCTTTTGTATCTAACTCGATAGTGATTTAGTTCATTCTTTAATATGGATTTGTCAGGTTGTTAGGATAAGACTTGACTTGTAGGGTCAAGGTGGTTTGTTCCTTAAAAGTCTAGGGTTGTCAGGCCGTTTGGGAATATTGACTTGGAGGGTCAGGTGCTTTGTAATTCAATGTATTTGAATTACTGTATTAAAGTCTTATGAATGAGGGAACTAGATGTAGTCAATCTAGTGGCGAACCAGAATAAATATATGTATCAAATTATTTATGTTTTTATTGTTTGTTGCTTCTAAATCTGATTGCTTTTTATCTAAGTAATTCATAAAAAACCAACATTCATTAAATTAGCAAAAAGTTATCAATTTTGACAAACACAATTCAACTCTCATTCTTGTGTTTGCACCTTCAATTCACATCAGAGTTCGGTCTTAAGATTGAGCACTTTCCAGTGTTTGAGGAAATATCGAAGGGTTCAACATGTCTCAATTTAGTGAATCAATAGACGAAGAAATTGATATATTTTTCTCAATTTACTCAATCTGATTTAATTACTACTATAAATGATTTTTTAAAATAAGTTGCAAATTGTCTTCAAAACTGAAAACACTTTGGAAATAAAATACAAATTTAATTGACAAAGTTAATACTTTAAAGAATCAAAGTATTAAATTTAAAACAGAAAATGCAACTTTGAAAACTGATACTACTGAACTTAAAACAGAAAACACAACTCTGAAAACTGATATTTTTGAACATAAAATAGAAAATGCAACTCTAAAAATTGATATTATTGAACTTAAAACAGATAATGCAAATCTAAAAACTAGTATTGTGGAACTTAAGGCTGAAAATTTAACTATCAAAAGTAATTATAGTTCAACATCAATTGCAAATACTACATGTAACTCTGATAAACCTGAAAAATTATTTAAACATTTTCTTGATAAGAGTATAAAAAGAAGTATGCATGCATCTATGATTTATGGTGTTAGTAGGAATGGTAAAAGAGCAATATGATTTCAAAAAAAAAGTAATTGAATCTAAGTTTATTCCCTATAATGATTTGTGTACTATTTAATATAAGAAATGTCACACTAAAACATCTTGTCCTATGCTAACCACATGAAAAGATAAGAAACCTTTAAGAACTAATAAACCAGGACCCAACCATATTCCGGTACCAACAGATAAAATTGTTTATGTTGCAGATGTTCTAGGCAACCAAATTGAAACACCAGATTGTGTCTGGTCAATGGATGCTTGCAATATATGAAGGGAAAAAGGTATATGTTCCAAGACGTAACAAATAGAAGTCAACTGACTATGTAGTGGAAGAAGGATTGATCAACACAATACCTATTAGAACCATAACCATATAATGAACCAGAAATATCAGAAAAAATTGGAGTATCAACATAATCAAAACTGGCACCAAAATCACACATATCAACAAAATTAAAATTGACAAAGAAATCACACATATCAACAGAACTAGTACTACCAGAAAAATCAAAATTACCATCAGTTCCAAAATTACCAAAGTAACCCGATACATCAGTAGAATCACCTGAAGTTGAGGAGGTATTGTTAACAACCTAAAATAATTTATGGTATTTGTTCATTACAAGATTTTTTAGTTCAACAATTTCATTTTGTTGAGGATCTCTTGCACAAGATACATTACGAGAAATGTCAAATTCATCAAAAAAAAAAATTAAAAGAAGCATTTATGAATTTTCCTCCATGATCACTTCTTATGGAGATTATGTTAGATTCTTTTTCATTTTGTACCTTTTTACAAAAAAAGTTTTGAAAGCATCAAATGCATCATCTTTTTGTTTTAAAAATAGTACCCATGTGTATTAAGAGAAATCATCAACAGTAACAAACCCATTTTTAATACCTCTTAGACTAATGGTTTTGATAGGACCAAAGAGATCAATGTGAAGTAGTTTAAGATGTTTTTTAGTTGATATAAATTTTTTTGAATGAAAACTACTCACTTTTTTTATCTTTTGCACAAATTTTCAAAATTTATTTTTGAAAATCCTCTAACAAGATATAATTTTGATAAATTTGAAATTGTTTTCGTACTCACATGTGTTTATGTCATATCTATTTGTCTTTGTTAATGGACATGAAACAAGATTTAACTAGTGACTCTTCAATATATAAAACACAAAGATTTTTCTTTCAAGATGTAGAAAATAAAATCTCACCAGAGTTAGTCATTTTGACTTCACATATGTTTGGTTTAGACATCTTTACAGCCATTATCACAAAGTTGACTAATGCTTAAAAGATTATGTTTCAACCCTTCAACATATTGAACATCATTAATTTTAGTAGGATTTTTCTTACATATCTTTACCTTTGATTTTTGCTTGATCATTGTTCTTAAATGTTACTGACCCTTCATCCTTTTTAATGAAGGACATAAAACATTAGTTATCTCCTTTCGTATGTCTTGAACAACCATTGTCCAAGTACCATGGTATTTTCTTGATATTTCGAGAATCAACCTTCGATGTTACATAATTTTTAGGGGCCAATTTGGTAATGGGTCCTTGAGGCTTAATTTTTTCTTTTATACTAGATTTTTTGAAATAACATAGTGATTCATCATGTCCAAATTTTAAGAAAAAAAAAAAAAGATTTTCTTCCTGAATAATGTTTTGATATATGTCTAGAACGTTCTCTCTTTTTGAAATATTGAGAAAAATGTTCTGATCTGTTTGCAGATTGTTCTTGTGACTCTTTTGCTTTGAATTTTTCATCACTCTTTTTGAAATAACAAGCGTATTCTAGATGTCCAATTTTTTTACAGTATGAACATCTTGTTTTGCACTTGTCATCCTTTCTTTCAGGAACACAAAAGTTTTCATACATTTTTTATTTTTGGGTTTTGTCAAAGCTAACTCCATCTTTGTCAAATATCCTTACTTGGGATCCCATGATATTTAGAAATGTTTCAGTGGATTTAATAAAGTTTTCTAAGTCACTTTTGAGAGTTTCATTTTATGTTTTTAGAAGAATTTTCTCCTTTTGAATCGTAAAATCTTCTTGATTTTTAGTTTCCTTAAGATGAGATTTGTGCATGTTCTTAATGATGTTTTTTAGTTCATCAATCGTAACCTGAGTTTTCTAATTTTTTTTCTTTTTTCTTTGAAAACTTGATCTTTTAAAGAGCTACATTTTTTAACAAGAAGATTTAAATCATTAAGTAAGCTGTCAAAATCTTTTTCAAATTGTTCACATAATGGACATGGTTTAGAATTTATTACCTCCTTATCTTTAGAGTTTGTCATCAAACATAAGTTAACTTCTTCAGGTTCCTTTGTTTTTTATTCATCATAATCACCCCAGCAGGTCATCATCATGGATTTTTTCTTGAAAGAAAATTTATTTGGTACTCTTTTGTTCAAGAGACATTCAGATTTATAATGTCCTTGTTTGTCACATCTAAAACATGTGATTTGATTGTCGTTTACCTCAACTTTGAAGTTTTCCTTTTTTATTTAGAAATCCCTTTTTGATATGATCACTTCTCCTCATCATTATTTGGATTTTCCTTGTAAGAAGAACTATTTCTTCATCAACATCTTCTTGTTCAATTTCTTTTAAATCTTCTTATGGTTGTAGTGGCATACTTTCTTGAGAAGCTTTTAAGGCTATTTCTTTGCCTTTCTTTGTTGGTTTGTCTTCCTGTTGCAACACTTCATGTGCTCGTAAGGTTCCAACTAGTTCTTCTAATTCGAGTACTTCAAGGTTCTTGGCCTGGTTTATGATTGTTACTATTGGTCTCCATATGATTGGAAGGCATCTCATGATTTTTCTTACTTTGTCTTGTACTAAGTATACCTTGTCTGAGGATTGCATTTCATTTACAATGGTTGTAAACCTTGAATACATTTCATCAATAGTTTCTCCTTCATTTATTTCAAATAGTTAAAGCTTTCTTATGCCTATATTGATCCTTATTTCTTTCACATGACTTGTTCCTTCGTGATGAGTTTATAATGTGTCTCATACCTTTTTAGTAGTTATGCATTCGTCGACTCCTTCACTTTCTTCTCTGCTTAAAGCAAATGATAAAAATGATTGTGTTTTGAATTTAGAAGTACCTTAGTTTTATCCTCTGTTGTCCAATATGCTTTTTTTCTTTTCAGCAGATGTTGAGTCAGTTTGGTCGAATCTTTGTATAAAATCTCCATTTGTAATGATGTGCCACATATTTGTGTCTTGTGATTTTAGAAATAGTTGCATTTTGCTTTTCTAGAAATAGTAAGTTATGCCATCAAAGTAAGGTGGTTTATTTGATAACCCTCCTCCAACAATGTACTTGGCTTTTGATACTCTAGCAATTTTTAAGTGTTAATCCTTAGATACGAACTCTAATGCCAATTGAAGTAACAATGTCAATTACAAGGAAAGGGGTTTAAATTGTAATTGTCCTTTTTTTTAAAAATCTTGTTAAAATTCAAAGTATCAAACTCAAGATTGATCATGGTTATAAACAAAGAACGTTCTTGGTCAGTGAAAACACAATTTTAAGATAAAAAGTAAATATAGATAAGGAAAGAGATATCACATAGAGATGTATTTTGGTTCACCAAAAATGGGTTACATCCAGTCCTCACAATTGTGAGATTTTTCACTAAGTGCTCAAAGCAAGATCATTCTTGATTTTCACACAACATTTTCAAATAAATCTTGATTTGTTACAAGCTAGAAAGGATTTCTACAGGTTACCTTTCAATCTTTAGAAATGATTTTTACACATTACCTTTTAAACATAAAAGGATTTTTACAAATTACTTAAACTATTTCAACACAATAGTCTTGAGTTACCAAATGATGATTTAAAGAAGTTGGTAGAATCTGAGTAAGCTCAACTCTTATTTGAATTTAGATTATTGGGTTAGAACTCATTAAAAATGATTACGATATCTAGTTAAGAACAAAATTGAATCTTTTGAAGTGATTGAAAAACTTAAGAGATTTTGAATACGATTGTATGAGTGATGTATTGTTTTGCACTTGAAGCTCGACCTTATCCTTCATCTTGAAGCTTCTTTTATAGACTTCAAGAAGGCTTATGACAGCTCATTAGTCCGTTGAGAATGGTTCATCTATCATGTGTCAGTAAGTTGATAAGGTGAGCCTTAAAGCATGAATGGCCTTTCGTAAAGCATGAATGTTCTTGCTAGGAAAGAACTATCTTCATTTTTGCTTTTAAGGGTGCTGAGGTTTAAGCTTTCTTTGACAGTTGTCTGAATTCATTCCCTGTTTTGTATCACGTGTGCAGGCTGCTCAAAATTACAACTGAGGTTTCCAATCAAATTTGTCAAATTCGTACTTGATGTTTGCTCAAACTTGGAGAATAATCTTGCTTGATGAATTATGAAGCGTAGCTTTTGCCTTTATTCTTTGGAGTGATTCTTTTACTGAAATAATCCTTGTGTATTTCTAGTAAAATTCGTGAACAAATTATAAATAATAGAACCAATCTTTTCTTTAAGAATTAAATCATTCTTGTTATCTTGGAACTGTTGAGAACATTCTTCGTTTTATAGAATTATGTCAGGAACATTCTTCATTTCTCTGAATGAATTTGTTTCTTTTAAATATGATCTTGCTTGAAATAGTTAATACCTATCTTTGATTAACACACTCAAACATACATGTTAAATACCAAAATACTTTTAATCATAATTAGAAGTCTTAATTAACTTTTGTTTAATAATTATCAAAATATTAATTTGGAATTTTGTATAAAAAGTTCAATTAGTAGACAACGAAAAGGAACGAACAATCTAAATAATATGAAGGTGCTTCCCTTCAGCAACTTCATTTTGATGAGTATTAGTACAAGATGATTGGTGGACGATGCCATTATAAGCTAGTAATTCAAAGAATTTATTATAGGTACATTCACCAGCTAAATCACAACGAAATAACTTTATAACAATATTATGTTGAGTCTTGACTATAGTACGAAATATATGCTAAATGTCAAAAAATTCAGACCAATTTTTCATAAGATAAATTCAACAATAATGAGTGGAGTCATCAATATCTAGATCCACATTTGGTGAGAATGGATAATGGACCTCAAACATCAGAGTGAACTAAATCAAAATGCACATATAAAACGTAAATACTTTACTAAACGGTATAGCTGAAAATATAACAAGTTTACAACCATAACAATCTAAAATATCACTGGTTTATAACTTTCCTAAAGCTCCAGTAGAAGTCAAATATTTTAATATAGAAGCAGAAACACGTCAAATGGGAGAATGCAATATATAAAAACTAGAAGACGAAAATTTCAAGAGAAAAGTAGTTAATAAGTCAGCAATGGTTGTTAAGACTGCAATATATGGGACTCGCATGTCATCCAAAACCTAAACCCCCTAAGTCTATAGTCTGTCCTAATTAGCCTCCAAGTATATGGATCCTGCATACAACAAGAAGTGGAAGAAAAATATAACTGAATAACCAAAATCTCATTGTTGACTAACAGAAGCAAGACTCAAAGTGAGATTTTAAATATAATAAATATAAAAAAAAATACAAGTTAGGAGTGCCATCAACATTTATAATCGACATAGACGAGGTAATATTCATAAACACAAAAGATTAATTATCATTTCATATGGTGAGATGTTTCATAATCAAGAATTCATATGGAATAAGATATATCTGACAAATTAGAGGAGTTCAAACCTTTAGTAGAGGAGACATATATGACATATGATTGAGTGGAAAGAAGATTTTGTAGTTGTTTTGCAATATCAAATATTTGGGATCAATCTCATATGAGTATAAAAAATTAGAACTAAAGCCTATGGTAGCAGAAGCAGAACCAAAAACATTGAACAATGGCCCCTTAAAATTTTTCTTTTGTGCTCTATCCAATTTCGGACAATATGTTTTTCAATGACATTTTTCTTTATAAAAAGCACATTCATCATTATCAAGTCCAACTCTCCCTTGAGATTTTTCTTTTTGAACATGAGCAACTGATACAGACGGAGGAGTTGAGAGAATTCCTTCATCTAGCAGCGGTCGTAAGTTTCATATTTTCTGCCAACAATTCACTTATTACTGATTCAACAATAGGAAGAGGAGAACGATGCAAAATAGTCCACGAAGGCCCTCAAAATCATCTCAAAGAGCCATCAGAAACCAAACCAGACGTTGCTCATCTTTGATCAATGTACGCTTTGACAATTTTCAACTTAGTTGATTTTATAAGAGCCAATTTTCAACTTAGTTGATTTCTAATATCACATTTTAAACTGATACCGTTTTGCAAAATTAGATTGAACATACAAATATTTTAGGTGATCCCAAATCTCTTTATCAATATTATATTTTGCTAGTTGCACACATATAGACATCTCAACAAAATTATTAATCCAAGTAATGATTTTTGACTTACTAACATTTCATGTTTTCAAATCTTTTGCATATTTAGATTCATCATTTTTTTATTTGTTGGTTTAACATAAGTTCCATCAACATAATCCCACATATCTTTTTCAATCAAAAAAATTTTATCACATAACTCCAATAAGAATAATTTTGTCCATTAAGGTAAACATTAACAGCTTGAAGAGAGTCATCCTTAGCACTAGTCATAACAAACAATGACATAAAAATATAACAAATACAATCACTGAAACAAAAGAAATTAGGAATAACTTATCAATTATAAAGTCAACTCAAAAACCACAAAAATTGTGTCGAAAACATAAGAGCATAACCACGCCAAAAATAAAATAGTAGAATCATGCCGAAAATATAGAAGTAGAATCAAGTTGGAAACGGATGAAGCAAATCAATATTGGTTGTAAAATGATACAGGCCACTAAGTTTTGAATCACTTTAGAGTAGATTCCAAAATCAATAAAAATTATTTGATACCATGTTAATAATGATAAACAAACATAAACATACAAGGGAGAAAGAAGAAGAAATGAAGAAAAGAAAGAACCCTACTAGAGTTTCATAACCAAAATAAACAAAAGTTTGAGGTGATAGAGTTCCAATAATAGTATCTATCTAATAACTACTAATATATTAACTTTTTTGCCTGTCGAAAACATTGATTAATTAACCGATCTCATTGAAAAATTTAAATGATGTTAGGTGTTGAAGCTCTTGAAAAGGTCATGGTTGAGTGTGATATTTCAAATTTTGAAGAGTTATTATTTGATTCTTAAGAGAGTGCTCATAACTATTAAGCAAAATCATCATATATTTTTTTAACATAAAAAATTAAACAAAATAGGATGAGTTCTCTATGATATGCTTGGCATTCCATGAGTTGTAGCTTCGCCATTAGCATATGTAAATATATGAATCTTTGTAATAAAAAATGCTGCAATTGTTGCAGTTAATAAATCAAAGTTGTTGAATAAAAATCCCACTATTCTCATTTTAAATTAATATTTTCAATCTTATTTGCTATTCTCAGAAAGAAAAAAAAAAAA
>JBBPBT010001003.1:7602049-7618810 GCA_037974875.1 Cicer bijugum | reverse complement strand
ATAATTTTTTATCCAAAAAAAATATTAATTTAATAATAATAAATAAAATTGTAACATATTAATAAATTTTAAATTACCAGATAGGATACGTTTTAAATTACTAAGTTCAAAATAATTTAAATATTAAATAATATTTTAAAGGTTATTAAAACTAATTTTGTCTTTTTTTCATAAAATGGGTCAAAGTGCAAAAAGAAAGCAACAACTCCAAAAATTATGAATTAAAATATATGTCACCTCGTGAATAATATCAAATTAAATTAATGATTGATATTATATATATACATATATAACTAATTATAATATTAATTATAAGAATTACACCCGATGTTAAAATTATAGATCTCAATCTAAGTGCAACAACCCTTTGATCTTCATAGTAATGCTCCAACCCGTCAAAATATTTATAAGACATAAGTCTAATTTGTGATATATCTTCAGTTTACTTCTCAAGCCTTGAAAGAAGTACTTATGAGTTTACTTAATTTTTTTTTAATATCTTTGAATAAATAATAAAAAATATCTTTAAATAAATTAATAAATTAATATATTAATAAAATTAAGTTATATTTTAATATTTAACATAATATTAAAAAAAATAACTTTATAGACATTCTATTTTATATATTTAAATATGTTAAAAATTAAATAATATTAATATATATAAATTATTAAAAGTTTAATATCTAACAAAAAATATCAAAATTTAATATAATAATTATATTAATAAAAAAATATTATTTATATTTATTTAAAAAAATCTAAAAAAACTTATTATATGATATATAACTTAGTCTAACCTGACATAAATTAATTCATAGACTTCTGTCGATGAGCTTCACCTATTCAACATCAAATGTTTGCATATGCCTAATGTTATATGTGAATTGCATGTTCTTAGTAGGGATGGCAATAAAATCCGCACCTGCGGGTATCCACTCAAACCCGTTTGATTTGGGCGGAGAAAACCCGCTTTAATTGGGTGCGGATGCGGGTGCAGATTTTCCCCAACACTAAAATTCGAGGGCGGGGGCGGGTTTGGGGGTGATGATATCCACCCCGCACCCGCACCCAAATCCGCCCCGCAAGTATTATTATTATAATTTTAAAATTTTATATACATATACATATTTAATATATTTAATATTTTTTAAAATATTAAAAATTATAATTTTATCTCTATATAAAATATTTTTTAATTTTATGATTGTTTAATAATTATTATTTTATTATAATAAATATAATTTTTAAATTTATAATTTTATATATATGAGTGGGTGCGGGTGCGGGCGGGAAATCCCAAGACCCGTTGCGGGCGGGGATGAGTGTCTAAATTCTACACCCGCTATGTAACGGGGGCGGGTGCGGGTTTTCCCCGATTAGTCGGGTGCGGGTGTGGAGGATGCGAAATCCACCCCCGCCCCGCCCCGTTGCCATGCCTAATTCTTAGGATTCTAACACATGCAAAAGAGCTCCAACAACATATCACCGCGGTTCAATCATCAAATGACGCCAAACCACAAAAGCTAAAGGACAGCCTCAAATTGGCAATCTAGCATTTGCAGTAGTCCATCATGTAAAATTTGACACATCACATGAAGACTCTAACCCTCTCTAGTGACTCAATTCTCCAAATACCATTGTCCAAATGGTAAGCACTTGCCACCGAGAATTGACCCATCATGAAATTACACGATTTCAAAATTATGACATGTTGCACACACACGTTAGATGACAACGTGTTGCATAATGATACACGTAAACATTAAAAAAAAAAATTTGATTTTTGGAATGTAGAGACTAAAGTGTCCTTTATTTTATTCAAATACTAAAAATTAAGTTTATTTTTTTAAGAGAATAAATGTGATCTCATATTTTGTTTCGTGAATATGAATGAATAATTTCTAGAAGTTACTAATCAAATCGCATTATTTGTTAAAAATGACACATGAACTACCAAGTTTTTTTGAAAGTTTTTAGCAAAGATCCAACAATTGAGATTTCATTCTAAGTCATCATTGGGAAGTTAGATTTGGACTGGTTGGTAATACTGACAGATAAACTAGAATTTTTCCCATGACAACATGATAATAACCACATGCAAGGTACAAAAACTAAGGCTAATATGGAAACAACCAAACATTTTTCGACACTTGAATTTTCATTTTATATACACTTTTTTTTTTTATTGTGTGATCCACAAGCGTTTCATTCATTGATTACCCCTTCAACAACTATCAACATCAATGCTATTTATGTGAAGGTAGCAGCTCCAATTCTGTTGTTAAGATGATCACTACGTACACGGACGCCAGACATAATATTGATACTGATACATGACACTAATAATAATGTGAAAAGTAATTGAATGTAATTATGTGTCCATGATAGTCATATAATGGCACACTTTTGATTTGAAGTGTTCTGCTAACGTATCAATCAATTTTCACTCACCATTCCGACACTCTCTTCTAGCTTCCTTGCATTAGTTTCCTTCCTTTTCTCAAAAAAATAACATAACTCAATTGGGCTATTAGGCCAAAGACAAGAACAAACTTAACTTTGATAGAAAAATGGGGAAGCTGGTTCTGAAAGTTGGAAGCAGACCACCATGGGTGGGTCTAGCTGCTGCAGTTTGGATCCAAATAGCTGCTGGAAATGCTTACAACTTCCCTCTATATTCTTCTGCTCTCAAATCTGTGTTGGGTCTGAATCAACAACAGGTAACTATTCTTGGAGTGGCCAATGATGTTGGAGAGAATTTGAGTTTGCTTCCTGGTATTGTCTGCAACCAGTTCCCTCCTTGGGCTTTGCTTCTTGTTGGTTCTGTCCTCTGTTTTTTGGGTTATGGACTTATCTGGCTTGCTGTTACCCAAACTGTTTCCAACATGCCCTATTTACTGGTATGCTGCATCCCATTCTTATTTCTGTCTCAATTTGAAATATATTTTGTTTTTCCAAAGGAATCAATATTAAGTTTCCTAGAATTGAGTTGAAACTTCAATTCAGCTGTTAATCATTGTGTTATTTCTCTATTAGTTAGCAATTTTTGTAATTAGATTCTTTGCATTAACTTAGGTACTATTTGGATAAAAAAATTTAAGAGTTTATGAAAATTAAATGAAAATAGTTTACAGGCATATCATAGACTATTTTCATAAGTTCTGTTGAATGAAGTTCCAACCTTCATATTCTGAGTTTTATTTTAAAGCTGTTCTGGTATCTTTCATTGAATAGATGAGGACCCTTGAATGCGTGATTATCCTAACTACATGGAATCCGATATATATGTTATGCTTTTGACAATGTAAAGTGAAGGACCTATTTCTGTTCATCACTGGTTCAAATCATCATTCTGTCACACGTGCTTTTTATGTTACATTACATGCATGAGTTTCATAATCAACTTGGTTTTCTCGTGACTTTGCAGCTATGGCTAGCACTTTGTGTCGCCACGAACAGCAGCGCATGGTTTGGCACAGCCGTGCTGGTTACCAATATGAGAAATTTTCCTCTTAGTAGAGGCACCATCTCAGGCATTCTTAAAGGTTATGTAGGGATCAGTGCTTCAGTATACACATTAATATATAGCATACTACTGAAAAATTCTGCTTCTGAGTTACTTTTGTTTCTATCAATTGGAGTTTCTATTGTGTGCTTAATTATGATGTATTTCATTAAGCCTTGTACTCCTCCTTCTGGTGAAGACACTTCAGTTCATGTTCATTTTATTTTCACACAAGCTTCAAGTATTTTACTTGCCACGTATCTTGTTTTAATCACGATATTAAGCGACTTGGTTTTGATTAATGATGCTGTTTCATACATCATAGTTGTCATAATGATTATACTTATGATGACTCCACTTGCAATTCCTTTGAAAATGACTCTATTTCCTGCCACTCAAAAAAACAATGTTCCATTGGATGGTTCCTCTGATGTTGCAACACAAACAAGTCCATTGATCACGTCACCATCATCATCTTCTTCAGCTGCATATCTTGGAAGTTTTCATGAAAATGAGGATGTTTCTTCAGATGTTGAGATACTAATTGCTGAAGGGGAAGGGGCAGTGAGGAAGAAAAGAAGACCAAAAAGAGGAGATGATTTTAAGTTCAAAGAAGCTTTAGTCAAGGCTGATTTCTGGTTACTTTGGTTTGCTTATTCTTTAGGGGTTGGTTCAGGAGTAACTGTTCTAAATAATTTGGCTCAAATTGGAGTTGCATTAGGTGTTGAAGATGCAACCATATTGCTTGCAGTATTCAGCTTTTGCAATTTTATGGGTCGTCTAGGTGCTGGTGCTGTCTCTGAACACTTTGTTAGGTATTTTTGTCTTGAAATATCATAGACTATACAATATATAACTGTTTTTTTATTAGCATTGAACAGTTTAAACTTATAAGCAGTTCCTTCCTAACTTTGCATTGAACTGGTATGAGTAGTAGTTTTATCCTACTTGCTTAGGAACTGTTGGAATAACAAATCCGGCTCTGAAGTAAGATGATAAATAAATGCACAAAAGCACAACGATTGATCACAAAGTTCGGTCAGTTGTGCATACGTCTCTGACAACATAGTGGCTGTTGTAGTTCTCTATTATGCAATGCTTAGTGTTACAGAGTGCAACACTTTGTTTAAAAACTACGATCCAATTTATAAATTTGTCACAATTTGAATTTTCTTGTGGTAGTTGTTATTATCTTATACTTAGTGAAGGCATATATTGATGAGGTTATCATCATGATTCATAACAGGTTGATAACACTGCCTAGAACATTTTGGATGACATGTACACAAGTAATTATGATGATAGCTTTTTTGCTTTATGCTTCAGCTCTAGATGGAACTCTTTATGCTGCAACAGCTTTACTTGGGATGTGCTATGGAGTTCAATACTCCATAATGATTCCAACTGTTTCTGAACTTTTTGGTTTGAAGCATTTTGGTGTAATTAGTAGCTTTATGATGCTAGGAAATCCAATTGGTGCCCTTCTTTTTTCTGTTTTTCTTGCTGGAAATGTTTATGATACAGAAGCTGCAAAGCAAGGTAACTCCTCATGCCATGGTGCAAATTGCTTCAGAATCACTTTTTTAGTTTTGGCTGGTGTCTGTGGACTTGGTACCATTTTGAGTATAATTTTGACCGTTAGAATAAGACCAGTATATCAAATGCTATATGCTGGCGGTTCGTTTCGCCTGTCGCATACTTCAAATCAATGAGTTTGGACAAAATTATCTGCGAGATACAAAACTTACCAAATTTCTGCAGCCACTATTCAATGAGCATATAGAGACTACTCTAAGCATATTTATGGCTTTTATGTGCTACTACTGAAAAATTCTGAGCCTTAGATGGTCCTGATTTTGGTTGATATAATCATATAATGTTTCGCGAGCAACGGCCACACAACGCGACAGTGATTAGTCATTGGCTGAAACTTTCACCTCAACTTGAAAGCTTTGGAATACACTGAATCTTGGATAAAAGAAAAAATATAGGTTTTCTTTCGCCTCATCATTGGTTCCAGTTTTATCAGTTAGCTTCTAATTTATTTTGTATGTATAGATACTCATTGTTATTATGCCTCTTATATTTATTTTTTGTAAAAATCTATATGTTTATAATATAAACATTGAAGTGTGAATGTAGAATGGACATGTCAATATACAAATAAATCATTTATATTAGGCTTGGCCGCTTGAACAAGTTATAACAATCCTTACTTCCTAATTGATTTCTCATATTACTAGAATGGAATTTCTCTCAAACTCCTTTTTTAACATTTTTCAGTGTACCATTTTTGGAATGTCAAGGGTCAACAACCAACCAACTTTGTTTGGGAGTCTATAATAATTTGAAGCCTCCAACAAAAAGTGTAGAGATCTCTAATCTCAAGTTCATTTGCTACCTTAAAATCACATCAGAGGTTTTTTTATATGATTGTCCATCATGGTCGTTGACAGCTTGCTATGTAAAAAGAAGACAAATGGTGAAATAATCTTATATAAAATGCTTTTTGCAAAGTCACATATGTGAATTAGTTTTATAATTCTCAAAAATAAACTGCTTCCACAAATTGACCACTAACTCAATCAGGAATAAACCCTAAATTATTTTCATGCACATTTGCCAACATCCAAATTTAAATTCTCTTCATGGAGAACACTAACATAAGGTACCAACTACCAAACCAAATATTATACTTCATATCAGTAACAGTGCCCGCAAATTGGTTCCCAAATTGATACATAATTCAAAGTGCTAAACAGTAAACTATAAACAAAAGTTCCTCACATCAAAACTATTAGCAATTGGATAAAAATCTTGTCTCATTGTAGGTACACTACAGTTAAAGTTTTTATTCAATTCAAAAAATTTACAGGGGGTGTACCACATAAACAAGTGCTATATTTCTTTGACACAAGTGAAGAAATTGACAAATCTAAACTACAGTTAAATTATATTTTCATCACTCTAATTTGTTATTCTATTATTTCTTTAATTCTTTCAATATTTATCTCAAATATTTTTTTATG
This sequence comes from Cicer bijugum, assembly GCA_037974875.1. Classification (NCBI taxonomy): domain Eukaryota; kingdom Viridiplantae; phylum Streptophyta; class Magnoliopsida; order Fabales; family Fabaceae; genus Cicer; species Cicer bijugum. The sequence continues at coordinate 7,612,273 of JBBPBT010001003.1, read as the reverse complement.
AGTAGAAATCGAATACATTACTTTAAAATTTACAACACTCACACATATAATTCATTGGTACACTAATCTCAAATATGGTTATAGGTAATCCCAACCAAAATTGGTCCAAACGGGTATAAGTTTTGAGATTTGATGTTGATGCTTCTTATATACCCACCAAACATTCAACGGAAGATGCCTTAGTGGACCAAAATCATGTAGGATCCACAATAATTTTTATCAAATATAATCATTTTTCTTAAAGCTTGTTTTGTAGTGTTTAACTTTAGTTACTTTTATGCTGCAAACAATCAAATAATAATTAAACGGGTTTACAAATGAAAGGCTCAAGTATTAAGTGACATGAATACCAAGATAATATCAAAATATAATGTGCAAGTATGTACTATCACCACATAAGCCACATGATAGTGCATATAGTCAAGTCAAGCAGACTTAAACCCAACTAAAATTATATACTTTTTGCTACAAAACTAAATATCTACCTCAATACTTCACTGCCAAGAAAACATTATTCTGATATGTATTTTTCCCTATCAAGGCATAAACATGTAATTAAAGTAAAGGAGACTGATTCAACCAACCAACCAACCAACAGTTGAACTTGAATTAGTCCAACTATTAAATTGTTGGATTAATCAAATGGCTGAGAGGTTGTTCAATAAATCCAACGTCCAAAGTTTTCCCGCAGAGAATTCGAGGTGCGTCGAAAATCTCTCTTGAGGAAGCACACCAAAAAAAAGGAAATTGGATCCTCTACTATGGTAGCGGATCCAAATCCTTAAAAAAAACAATAACTGGATCATCTCTTTCCCCTCGAGCACAAAAGAGCAAAGAGTGTTCGAGAGAGCACGAGTCGAGATAGGTAGAGAGAGTGATAGAAAGTAAGAGAGAAGTTAAGAGACAGATAAAAATGATGGAGAGAACATTTGAAAGGAGAGAATTCAAATTCAAAAAAACTTGAAATTGAATCTTCTTTAGCTGTTGCATCATACTATAGCAGTAGATGATCCACATCTAGTAAAACTTTTAGTTTGGTTTAAGATCCTTGAACATGGTATCCCACTTGATTTCTTCAACAGCAGCAGACCAATATCCATCACCATCATCATCATTATCACCACTACCACCACCATATGCATCAATTTTTTGCTCCTTTTGAAAATGATACACAACAGGACTAGAACAACCATCAAGTCCACCACACAAACCAGGAAGCAGTACACTTTGTGTAGAACTTCCATTAGTTAGAAACAGTTTCTCCTGCTTAGGAACCACCAATTTTGTGTTCCTCTTCATCATGCCACTCTTCCATCTTCTCCCAAATCCACCACCATGCCTTGTTGGCACAACAACAAGTGCTGATTCTTCACAGTGACTACTAAAAGTTCTAACATAGTTGACAAAGTACTTTTTTGTCCTCTTGATTGCAGCCACAAACCTTGCAACTGTGTGTGGAAACTTTGTCTTTTCTTTATTAGCAAGTTTGAGAATTTCTAATCTGTGTTTGGCTATGGAGATTCCCATGCTTTGGAGAAAGTCATGGTTGAAGTAAAACATGTCTTCTTCTTCAAGCTCGTTGTGAGCAAAGATAAGGCCATATTCATATACTAGTGATGGCTCAAGGTTTGTTTTTGAAAGCCATGTGAACCAATCCATGAATATGTGTCAAAATTTGATATTTTGTATTGCTAATGTTATGTTTAACCTTCAACTTTCAACTATGATATCTATAAATATATATAGATATAGAATGGTTGGATGGTCAAAATAAATTTAAACCTGTGGTAAGTCTGAACGGTTTATGGTTTGGTTAATGAAGAAAATTGGTCCCAATTTTGATGTGATTTTTTGTGTTTGGTTAATGAAGCCATCAATTTGCCATCACACAAATAAAATAATTAAATATATTTGTCTAATATTATATTTAACGATTCTGAGATGACACAATCTAAAATGATGGTTGAATACATTAACTTACACACTCTAGTCTCCGCCGTATGTGAGAGATTGAGAGTGACTAAAGCAAAATCACATATTTATAAGGGGCATGTAATGTAACATTGTAGCCCACGTCGATGTAACATGTTTCCTCCAAAATTAGGCCACATTTTATCATTATTTATTCATATTTATTATTGTGGACAACATATAGTGCCATCAGTCAAAGGAACCCACCACTCGTATGAGATGCATTTTTTTTCAAATATATCCTTTTATTTACCATTAATTTACTATCAAAAATAAAAAGACAAATTAGATACAGTATATATTGTACAAATGGTTTTCTGAAAACATGTAACATAAAAAGGATTAGATGTACTTATTTTGGGACATATACAAAATTGAAAGATATTACAAGCAGGGTTTAATTTTAGAGGGTTTTAGACATCACAAAATACAATGTTTAGGCTAGCCAAATTATACTACTTTAAGATATCAGTGTCGGTTGCCATGTGAGATTCTTTTACTGCCTTTAAAAAAAAAAAATCATATCTAACATTTAATGTTTGTTTCTCCAAAGTAAATGCAGTTGAACGTAGGTATGAACAAAAGGTAATCCAAAACTGCGTTGGCGTCATGACAAATGGGAAAAGCTAGTCTCAACGCTTCATAAACACTTTCCCTTGTTGTATTTCAATAATTGTGATCATGTCTTCATTTTGCTTTTAGGAAAAAATGCTCTTTATTTTATAATTTGGATCCATGCAGGTTCACGAGCACAGATTTAAATATCATAGCACTATTCCCATGTGATGTGAATATGATGAGTTTGGATCTTTCATTCTTCCTATGTCAATTTAAGGGAAAATTATTGTTAAAAGAGTGTCGTATAAGACAAAACGTGTGTTAAAGAGTTTTTCATTTAATGAGATAAAATCTAAAACAATATTAATTAATAAGTGTGTTAATAAGTGGTAAATAGTTTATACCGTCTTTAACTGATTTTGTTAAGTTGTGTTAGGCAACTATAATTCTAATGATTATGCTAAACTTTCTTTTGAATAAATGAAGGCTAGTTAATCACATTTTGTCTAAATTCACTTGCATCTTCCTCGATTATTACACTTTTACTCCATTTGTAAGTGTTGACTAATTAATCACATTAAATAAATATTAATTGATATTATTGCCTGAAATTTCACCAGATTTTTATTTTTTGTTAATAATGGCATGATAGGGAAAAAAATGTTAATTATATCTTGAATTTCTATAACACTAAAATTAAAACATCAACATTTACAACATGCAAACAAGTTGAAAAAATGCTTGAATTAATTCATTATAACGGCAAAAAATAATAAAAGCGATAGGTTGTGTTAGCTCTAAATGTAACTAACTAAACCCAACAAAACGACAACGTTAAATACAAAGTTTTAATCCATGAAAAACCATACTCCTTTTTTATAATGAGAAATTCGTCATATCTGTGAGTAGGGTATCACTAAGCACTATGATACTCTAATCCTTGTGGAAGTAATAACTTTTTAATATTAAATAATATTATTAGATTAAAAAATTTCGGATTTAAAATTTCACTGAGTTAATTATTATATAATTTATTATCTCTTTAAATATAAAAAAAATATTTATGATTTGATAGTCTCAATTATAAATAAATGATAATGCTTTTATTATATATTTAAAAATTATATTCTTAAAATATCTCTAAATTAATATAGATTTTATTTTTTTTAATAGCTATTATATTCTTATAGATCAAACTTTCATAAATGATACATTTGATAATGCACATATTTTTTTCTATGTGATCAAGTATTATTTGTATTTAATTAGATTTCTTATTAAATGTAAGATTGAGTTTTGGTTTTTAGTGATAAAAGATTTTATAAAATTGATGTTAGATAAAAATTGGTTGAACAATAAATTTAAATTTAATATCATATTTAAAGTTAAAAATTATAAATCATAGTTTTAAACATGTGAATATCAATTTTATAATTTTAAAATCATTATTTTGACTCTCCCTACTTAAAATCAAAGACATAGTTTATAATATTAGTACCTTTATTCATCCGAAACATCACAAACCGCCGATCAACTCAGTGCATAATCATACATATATGAGTGAATATGATGAAAAGTCAAACCAATTAAAATACAAAACTTATAATTCGAAAGCTCTTAATGTCGTAGATTCGCGATGTTTTAGCATTATGTTATAATAGATATATCGAATAGAATATTGTACAAAGGTGCGACACACACATAATCATCAATAACTATATGAATCTAGATACTTGTAGAAGATGTGTAAACCTCGTAGAGATACATTGGCTTGCCAAAATAATAAATATAATTTGATTATTTTATTTTACGTAGATTAAAAATTCTGTAAATGAAATTGAGACTGTATGTTACTAAAATATTTTTATTAAATATAAGCGTATTTATTATCATTATTAATGTAAAGTGAAAAAAACAAATTAAAAATTATATATATATATATAATACTAATTAAATGATACTATTGAAAAAAAAACAGACAATTGATATTACATTATATCAGTTGAAATGGTGATTTATTTTGAAACATTTTTTTATTAATAAATCGGTTAGTTATCATAGAAGGGATAAAGCATGGAGCACGTGACTCGCGGGACGTGAGATCTGAGAACTGGTCTTATTTAAAGAAACTTCGAAATTATCAAATTACTGATGCAACATTAATGGAATAAAGAAAAACCCATGTTATCTCCATCAAAAATAAATAAATAACCATATTTTTACGGTATTTGGACAGAGAGAACACATGCAACTCGAGACTCTTCTAAAATAAAAAGATTGTAAATATTGTCAAATTTATTAATGATCAAATAAATAGTAAATATTATACATACACAAAATTAATTATAAATAATTATAATATTTATTATTAATTTAATTATTTTATTAATTTTTTAATTTAAAAGAGTCAAATTTAATTTATATTATCGAAACTCAAATACCAACCAAAAGTTAAACATAATCCCTCCTATCAAGTTCTACAATAAAAGAATTTAAGGAGTGCAATTAATATGGATTTTGATTTTACAGAGTAATTGTGTCGGTGGCAATCTGATTTAAATATACAATTGAGATTGGCTGAAAGTGTAAAATAGATTGTATAATATAAATTATATGATCTTAAATCAAAAGTCCAAATCCATTACGCGTAGAAATGTATGTTAAAGTGGATTGTGGTCCCAATTAATAATACAAGAGATAAGTGACTTAAATAGTAAATTATTTTCACAATTCATCCATCATCTACCAATATTTAAAAATTATTAAAAGTTCAATGATAATTAACTATACTTTTTAGAAGTAATAATTTATTACTTGTATTGTCTTTATTCTAACTAAACTCACACACGTGAATATTCACACAAACCCGTTTCAACTTTGATGAATAGATATTAGGTCGTAAATTTTCTCCAAAAATTAAAACTCAAAAGAGCAGGTTTTAGGTGTTCATATTCACCTTCGACTTATTCCGCATGTAAAATTATTATTTTTAAAAAAAAAATTATATACATATATTTATTCATTTTATGTGATATTTAGGGACACCCATCAAACCAAACGATACCACTTGTTGGAAAGTCCGGGGGAGCACAAAATCCGTACCGCCTCAACCCAAAACCTTAAGGGATTAGGATTATGGGTCATTAAGTACTGTTTCATCACAATCCCACTACCAATTGAGCCAACAACAAAATATGAGTCAACCTTTGAGACTTACGCATCTATTTCTCATATTTTTACCAAATTATTATTGATTACATCATTGTCTTAGTCTTAGACCAGACTTTACAATAAAGAAGAAAATAAACTTCTACTTTTGAAAGTCAATATCAATTGTTTTCTCCTCTTAAAAAAATAATTTGTCATTTTGTTCGTTCGTAGACTTTAATTATTGAAAATTTTGCATGTAGATGAAGAAAACACCTACCAAAACACATCCGTTGTAATGGTGGGAGGATTCTATCTAAGGTGATATATTCGTAAAAATAAAGGTTCAATAAATTTTTTGTCTTTATAAAATTTTAAAATTTTGTTTTTAATATCTATAAAAAAAAATCACATATTTTATTCCTTATAAAACTATTATGTAAACAATTTTAGTCAACGACACAGCATCGAACATGTTTTTTTTTTAATGATTGTTTAGCATACATGTTTTTAAAACTGTAAAAAAAAATCTCCACAAAAAATATTTTTAAAAGTTGATTTCTAAGTTCATATTTTATGAAAATTTATCTTGAACATGTGACATTTAAAAAAATCATATTTAATTCATCTTAAATTAAAAAAAAAAAATTGTCCAGACCAACTTTTAATAATGTTCTAAATATGCAAAAAATTATTCAAAAATTTAAAAATTGAAGTATATTTCATTTCAGTAAAAATTAAAATAACTTATAGAATAACTTTGTAGAGATTAAAATATATGATTTTTTACAAAAGACTACAAATAAAATTTCAAAATTTAGTGAAATTAATTTTTTTTTAACCCTAAAAATAATAATGTGAGGACTGCATGACATGTGTCTGGAGAGCCTCTGGTCTGTGTTAATGTTGGGGACAGATCGTTGTTAAAACCATTTTTAGGCCCAAAACAAAATTAAGCCTTTATGATATGACGTTACTTTAGGGGAGTATTAGAGACCCTACTCTCCTAGTAATCATTATCAAGGGAGGTGTGTCATAGCACTTAGAGGAATACATAATTTTCCTTCAAGTTGCAACCATGCTTTTCTTTTTCCCATTTCCAGTTTGTTGGGATCAGAAACTTGTCTTACGATGATGACTTAGAGCTTAAAGAAAAACGATTTGTAAGACAAGGTATTGCAACTATATAACTTAAGTCTAAATCAAAAAAAATACAAACCATAACTAAATATGCTACAAAAGGAAAAGAAACCAATCATTGGTATTTTATGAATGTATCATTAACTGTCTTGCACTCTATTCGTTTGCCGGCGTGCAACTCGTGAACCGAGTAAACTGTCTTAGATTGAAACTTGTAATGAACAATAATCAGGCTCAGCTTGTGTGGAAAGAAAAGAACAGATGCAAAGTTGAAGCATTGAAAAGTTCAAGTGTTTCAACTTTCAAGTATATGCTAATTGCTAATGAGCAATGTTCAAAAGAAAAATTGGAGTATATACAAACCAACTACGTATTTTCTTCTGGAAAATGAAACAAATCTCATTTAAGCAGTTGTAAGAATCTGTTACTAGAAGTTGAAACATCATTATACTATATAAAATTAATGAAAAAAATAAAAATAGAACTGTCATCATGAATTGACAGAACTGTATTAGCTATGTCTATGGCTAACAAAAGCCACAAAATTCCATTCACACTGGAAACATCTGATCATCAATTCTCAAATTCTTTTGAAGCATTATCTGCATCTCATATCCTAATAATCATCATGGCCGCAGAAAAATAGAAAAAATATTTATCCCGCATTAAAGAATGATCCTCACATTGCCTATCTTATGCTGCTCGAATTACATGCAGCAGAGCCAATGAACAAATCACCTTCCTATGTCTCTTACTTGATATACAACATGATTCCTATGAAATGCAGCCATTAACCAATACAAAGTGTTACTAAGACTTACTCTCCAAGCTATACACATTACCAATGACTCCTACGATGCTAACAGTCACTGCCAATATCAACATTAACCACGACAAGATCCATTCTACATGGCTCAGGTCACCTTTATGACTTAATCTTATTGCAACAAGAGATGGAAATATGAAACCCAACGAAACAGCCGTCGTTGCGCCAGTGAACTTAAAAGCCGTCCAAATGTTCGGAATCATGGTACAACCAATATATATGAAGACCAACAAAACCACAGTCAGCCCAAGTGATCTCTTCCTACTTTCTGATAAAGGAGGTGACCCTTCAAACACCAAGGTATCCACCGTTTGGCGCAGCGAAAAATGAATAACAGGAAATACAAGTATCAAATGGAGAATGTAGCCAACTCTAACGATATAGTTCAAGGCCGAACTAAACCGGATTCCGAGATCCGTATCAAAATTAGTCAGGACATCAGACTCAGTATCTTCCCCGAATAATAGGTAACCAGACAGCGCCGTTGCAGAATAAACCAAGATGCACAAAATTGTGGTGACTCTTCCTACTCGGTTCATCTTCTGAGGAGACCTACCTTCGAGCTCATTGTATATCGGCTGCACATTAAAATGGCAAACATATGCATTTGTCATGATTGGAATCACCACAAGCAAATCCAAGATGGCCTTTTTCGAGCTTAAATCCGGAACCATCCTAGGAGCGTCAATCTTTCCTTCAACAAGCTTAATGAAAGCAACGGTAAAAGTAACAACGACAAACATGATCGCAAGAGCGACCGAGGCAGCTGAAGTTAAGCTCAACGAATCAATCTTATCAAGCGAACAAAGGGGCACCAAAAACACCACCATGACGACAAGAATCACAAGCTTCCTCTGATCCCAAACACCATTCCCCAGCAACTGATTGAAAACCCCTAGATGATGAACGGAACCGGACATAACATCCCCCATTATTATCAAATAAACCACCAAAACACCAGCATTATTCAGGATAATACAAATCTCAGACAAAATCCTAGCAGGCCTTCCCATAGCATGTTCAACAACCTCACCATAAGAGGTTGCTTTACACATAACCGAAAATCGAACCAACAATTCGACACTAATCTCCGACAAAATCCCCATTAGAATAATCAAAACAATCCCTAAAACTACACCAAGAACTTTCATGGTGGCAGGAAGAGCCATAATCCCAGCCCCAATAATAGTAGTAGTCAAATTGAAAACAGCACCAGGTACCCCAGAACCATTATTAGGATTAGGTCCAACAACAAGAGGATAATTATCAATATCAATTTCAAAATCACCATCATAATTATCATTATCATCAACCTTAGATCCCAAAAAACCCCCACCTTCATCAAAGGATAACCTTTGAAAAGAGTTTGGTGAATCATTTTGTGGCTGCAATTCTATATATGAGGAGCTAACAGGTATTGAAGTATAATTAGCATCATTTCGATGAGACATTATTATTGGGTAGATCCAAAATAAAGAATATTAATCTCTAGATCTTGAAGAACAAAAAAGAATAATGAAAAAAAGAACTTACAGATTGAAATGTAAAAGAATAATAGATATTAAAGATGAAGCTTTTGATTTTAATGCAGAGTAAAACCTAGATCTTTGGGTGAATGGATTTTAGATTGGATTGGGTAATCTACAGAATGTTCTCTATGTGACATAATAAGATGGAGAAACGCATGGTACGGCAAATTTTGGGGAGAGAAAGGTTGTTTGTATTTGTATTTGTTTGTTCTGTCCCTTCGAGTTTCTTTCTTTTTATTTTACTTTTAGTTGCCACTTGCCATTTCTTTATTTTTTACTTCTCATCCAATACTAATTTTATTTAACTTTTTTATTTATAATATTATTATACTTTGAAAAATATTAGTATTTAGTCAAAAAAAAAAATATTGGTATTTTTTTAAGGAATTGTTTATAATCTTACCGTGTATATAAAGAGATTATTAAATTTTGATTTAAATTTTTTTCTTTCCATTTTATCCTTCATTAAATTATTTTTCTTATAATTTTATTTATTTTAATCAAATGATTTACACTAGTATTTCTCATTTATCCATGCATTTATATAAGAGAATGTTAAGTTTTTGTGCAATATTTATTTATTATCATTTAATAATCATTTAAAAATAAATATATGTCTGTCTACATGCTAATTTATATAGATATATATAAAGACATGTATTGTGGGCAGAGTGAGAAGTTGTGTGTTGTAGAGCCAAGGTAAGATGAACATGTGCCAGTTTAGTTTAGTAAAGTACAAGTTTTCAAGTTAAAGGAGCTTAAGCTTAAGAAACAAACAACAAAGCTTATAAATTGAGATCCAACTAAAGGATGGTCAATGAGACAATCACACCTTCACTCTCAATTCAAGTCAGAACAACGGGTCTTCCAAGAGAATGGGAGAGAAAATGCGTTTCAAAATAAAGATAAACAATTTCATGGTTATGATTAAAATATGATTCTCTCTTTTTTTTTTTTAATATGTTTTTTTTTTCAATGCGAGGAGGAATTAATTTAAATCTATTACAATGTTTTATAAAAATTAATATGATTTTTTTTTATGAAATAAATTTT
>JBBPBT010001003.1:7585616-7601827 GCA_037974875.1 Cicer bijugum | reverse complement strand
CTAAAAAAATATTGATAAAAAATAATTTAAAACACTAAAAATTTATTGAAACTAAATCGACTAAATAGATATAAAATATGTTTAACCATTTATTTTTATTTATGAGTAGAAGCGAAAAAAAAAGTCAAATAGACAAAATAATTATTTTAATGGATCAAAATAAAAATATCAATTAGACTTAAAAGAATATATTTTTTAATTATCTTTTATTTGTATAGATAAATACTAAAATATTAATCAGAATAAAAATAATTAATTATTTGTTTGATTATTCATTATTTAACGAATAAAATTTAAAATGTTGACCAATTTTTATCGACTACCAGGAATATGCTTTTATTTCTTGAAGTTACTTTTCATTTACACCCTTTTCGATTGCCTCCGCATACATTTTTTTTTCTTCAACAAATGCTTTGTTTAGTTTATGCCAGATCACAGAGATAAAAAGACAAGGAAGGGAATGTACCTCAAAGTCAAAATACTTGATGTTTGGCTTAAAGGAAAGCACAAAAATAGATCCACTCATAATTAAAAATATTTTTCATAATAATATAAATTTTTTTAAGAAGCGAAGAGATTTAAGGTGTTTATTTTTCATAATAATATAATTTTTTTTAATTTGAAGGAATTTAAAAAATTTTGAGAAGCAAAGAGATTTAAGGTGTTTTTTTTTATAATAATATAAATTTTTTTAATTTAGAGGAATTTAAAGAATATATCGTTGAAAAAAATTTAAAATTTAAATAAATTCACCAAATCATTTGTAATACTCTAAAAATTAAAAAAAAAATTATTAATCATAAATGTTTTTTCAATAATCACTACAAAACTCATTACTTCAAATAAATTAAAAAAATTATTTAAAAAAAAATGTTTATGTTTCTATTTCTTTTCCTCTCTAAGTGTATATCCATTGTCCACCCCTATAAGGAATGAGAGAGATGACATTAGGAGGGTATAAGAAACAAGTGAAGTTTTTTTTTTTTTTTTTAATTTTGTTAGTTTATGTATACTTTTATTAGGGTATGCATGTCACTTAATTACTAATCATACACATTTCTTTTATCTCACTTTGTTTTCAATCAAATAAAGAAAGAAAAATAACTATCTTTATTCCTTCCACTTTCACTCTTATAAAACAATCATAAAATCTACATCACTTTATATTTAAATTTATTTATTTTATTCTTCCACTTTGAAAAGTCACCTGCTAATAAGAACTAAAAAAGCAAGAAATTGTGGATCTAGTAGCACACAAAGAGCAGAGAAATAAACTCTCGTTCACTACACTCCACCAAACAACTCAACCATAAGAGGTAGATGCGATGCGATGCGATGCGACACGAGATAGACAGAGACAGGGCTATTTATATGTACCCCCCAAACCCAATTTCACATACTTCTTTGAGAAGAAATTTATGGGTCCCTCAACCCATACTCTACGACCCTCTTTAACTCGTAGCACTTTGCCAATGTCATTCTTTAGGGATCACAATAAGATTCCTTCTCTTATTTTTGGCACTCATTTAAATAAGTATTCTTATTATGGTTTTGGATTAGTGTTTAGTAAGAAGATTTACTTTCTTTCTTTTTAACTTTTTTTTAAATGCAATGATATCCATATATTTGTAGAGTTTATTTAATAATTTTTTTTTTCAGTATTGGGTTGGAGAAATTGAATATTTATCGAATATTACCATTAAAATATTATAAATAAATAATGTGTAATTATGTGATTCGTTTAAGCATATAAACAAATGATACTCCAATGTGGATGGTCTTAGTGCTTCCTAAGCGTCGTGTCATCCTAATTTTTATACTATACTGAAAAATAAAGAATAAGTCATTAAATCTTAACTCAATTTATAAATATTAATATTGTTATGTTGAACATTATGTTTTGAATTTCGGTGTTTATCATCTATTCTAAAACAAAAAAAATCTTAATATATTTTGTCATACTTTCTCTATCCTAGAATGAATATCGTTTAAATTTTTTGCATGTATATTAAAAAATGTAATAACTAAAAAGAGATTGCTCATTTTACTAAACTACTCATATTGACTATTGATATAATTTTTCACTATTATTTATGTAAAATATAATAATATTTTAAAAGTTGCGTATATAATAATTATTGAAATGTAGTACAACAACAAATAATTAAAGTTATATTAAAAACTATAAATGATATTTATTTTGAGATAACTTTTTTCTTAACGTGACACTCATTGTGAGACAAGAGATAATACTATTTATTAATAAGTTTTTATATATTTATTAAACCATAAAAATATATACTTTTTTAACTAAAAAAATAATATTCATTAATTCAAATTGTATAATACATCGATGTAATACAATTTTAATTTTGTTAAAAACATAAATAATAAATATGTGAACAAACTCACACCATTCAAATTAATAGTATAAAACAACAATATAACCTAAAACAGCGTGCCTATAAATTTGACAAAATTCAAGTGTTAAAAATATTTATGCATCTAAATCTATAACATTGACGACACAAAAATCATTAATTAAAATATATAATCGATCAAATTGACACCACAATAGTATATTAAGAAATAATTTAGAAAATACATTTACTTTTTGTACTTTTTTAAAAAAATTAAATAAACTCAAATAATTTACTTACTTTCTTTAATTAGTATGAGATAACTTTGTTTATTACATACGAGACTAGAAGGAGTTCCATATTATCTTTCTAAAACGTTTGACCTTTGTTGTTTGTAGGTTTTTTATTTTTGCAAAATATTTTAATTGTTAAGGATTTTCAAGCATGCAACATTTTTACCACTTTACTCTCTTACTCTATATCTCACCAAATTAACTTTATATTCCCTCTATGAGGACTATGCGTTTTACCACTTTCCGCATTTTTCTTCCTACTATAATCTATGAGCTTTCATTTGCCATTTTCACTACCTTACCTTTCTTTCCATTCAAAGAACCATGGATGCGTCCCATTTCCATGTACTGGCCAACTGTCTGACATCTTTGATATATGATATATCGAAAATAGTTTGGTAACAATAAATATATTGCACAAGGGCACTTAATTATTTTGTTGCTTTGTTTGGAAGGAAGGAAAGAAAGCACACACACACACACACAGAATATGGTGGGGTGGGGAAGGCTATTCAATTTGTTTAGCATCGATCAATGAGGTCCTCCCTTCTGTCATAATTATTTAAGGCATTCTTGATGTGGACTATTTTAGGGGGGGCCATATTATAGATTTTTGTGACACTCAACATCAACATACACTTTTTGGTGTTATAAATGTACACTTTATTACACAAATTATATTTTTTAGGTAAATTATCACAATGGTGGTGGATAAATACTTTAAAATTGTTCAAAATTTTGGTGAAAATAAATATTGTTTTATAAAAAAAAATAACGTGTTTTTAAAAATTAAATTTATTGAATCGAGATCAAATTATTGTCTGTAAAGATAAAGATAATTGCAAACTTTTATTTTCACAAAATATTGCATATTATCATTAAAATTTTAAATTATTTTTAAATATTGATTCATGTTGGATTATATGTTGTACCGACACTTTATTTGATGGTCAAGTTGTGTGACTCCCATAATATGTATATTTATAAGAATTGTATATAATAATAGTGTTACTTTTCTATTCTTAATAATAGTTAACTCAATGCGAAAAAGTCAATTATGTCACTTAGTTTCAATAGTTAAATTGATGAATCTGACTTTTTTTAATAAATAATTGGTTTAATCTTTGAACTAACTTTTTTCTTATTTAAATTTGTCCTTGAACTATTAAAATATATTAAAAGTCCATAAAATAAGATATAATTCTATAATTTTATTCCCTCTCAATTTATGATCTATTTGGAGATAGATAAATACAAAAAAGTTAAAAGTAATTTAATGATACTGAGCCTCAATAGGATTTACAAACTACAATTTTTTTTTTCTTTTCAAATGACCATAGATAGAGAGAGAAGAATGTGGTTGTCATTAAATATTTTCATTTTTTTCAACTTTTTTGTGTTTATCCGTCTCCAAATTGACTATAAATAAAAAGAGAATAAATAGATACGACTCTTCCTCTCTATTTCTTCTATCTCAATTTATAATTCATTTGAAGACAGATAAACACAAATAAATTAAAAAAAATTAATGATAGATGGATCTATTTGTTGAGATGCATTAGCTACTCGTAGTTAAAAAATTAATAAAAGTGTGACTCACTTGACAGTGAATCTGCACGTAAAAATTCTCCCAATTTTTTTTTTCTTTTTTATTATCATAGTTTTGAAATATTTTTGTGTCTATAAAAATATTTGGGTTCATTAAATGTCACATTATTATATTTTATATTTCTAAAGTTTTGGTAAATAGAAAAGGGAAGAAATGGAGAGGTACAGTAAATAGAGAGGATTTTATCTTGTCCTCAAATATTTTTTATATATGTAATTTTAATATTTTATGGAAGGTTCCAACAAGTTCATTGAAAAAGTTTAGCTCAATCGATAAATATCAATTGTTAAACTAAGTATCATGTCTCAAATTCAAATATAGATTTGTGTTATAGTTTTTTTTAATAATTTTATTTATAAACAAAAAAATATTTGTTCCTTCTCTAAATAAATATACTTTGTTAAAAAAATTATATCAAGATAAACAATTCTCAAATTTTAATTATTTTTTATTATATTATTTAATTATTACTATATATATATTACTTTTAAAAGAATATATCTACTTTATATCCAATTATTTTTAATAAAATTATAATATACATGAAGTGACATTTATTTAAGGGAGTTTAGCAGTAGCGTATTTGATGGCTCCGTGGGAGAATAGGGAAATGTACCCACACATCTAATCTGACAAGGACAGCAAGCAAACCAGGACAATAAACCTACACACGCTCTCACCCTCCGACCACACCACACAATCACACATTTAACATTTTCATTTTAATCACTTCACTTCACTTTTTTTAATTAACTCAACTCCTATACATTGCGATTATTCACTTCACATCTCGTCTCGTAACCATATCGTATCGCTATCGCGAACCTTATCACGTTATGTCTCTGTCAATGGCAGACTCCGTAATATTCCTCTAAACTTGAGGCTAAACAAACACTTTCACGGCCTATCCAAGAAAAAACTTTGTCGTTTTCCCAAAGATCTTAACCCAGTGAAAATCGCATTTATCGGTAATTATCCCCTCCTTCTCCCAACCATTCTCACTACTTCCGCACCCTTCGATCTTTCATCATCCATCACCGTTCACTTCAAGTAAACAATCCAACGCTCAAATTCAAACTACTAAGCTAGGTACGGCACCACAATGATCTGACCAATCTTCTAGTCTTACCCACGAGCCGATAGATAGATTCCGAGCCGGTTCTTAAAACAAAAAATGAAGCTGGCTCAATGGGCCCCACACTTAGATATAAGCTTATTCACTTATCTGATAGCTTATGTTAATAAGCAGAACTTCTTATCGATAAGTCAACTAACTTATAGTCTCCCTTCCCTGTCTCCTCCTATATAAAATAATTCAGCCATGTATATATAGATATAGAGAGAGAAAGAGAGAAACATTTGTATAAGGAGAGAGAAAGGTTTGGTCTTGTTGTTATTGTGGTGTTGAAGTGGTTGTTGTTGAGTTCCATATTCACATGTTTGAGCCTTCGAAGGTAAAAGCTTCTCGAAACCATTTCTCTCTTTGTCGAATCTCTTGCTTTAAACTTTAAAGTTTCAAGCTTTTTTACGTATTTTAATTAATTTCAACTTTTAACCCCCCTTTTTTTTTGCTCTATTATTACATCTTGGATTCCCTTAAACGATTAAAGTGGCTTTCTTTGATTATCTATTACACTTAATTTCTACGTTTTTTCCTTTTTTTTTTTTTGTATTTGTTACCTAAATAAATTAACCTTGTTTCTTCTTTGCCCTCTTTGCATGATGCATCACTCTATGTTTGTTAATTTTTTTGCTGTTATTGAAGGTTTTCTTCCATAAATGGTTGAGATTGTTAAATGATTTAACTGTTTTTCGCAGATCTAGTTTAGCTTTTGCTCATTTTGATTTTTATCTGATCCAAGACAAAGAGGGTTACCATGTCATCTCTCAGCAGAGAGTTGGTGTTCTTGATCTTGCAGTTTCTGGATGAGGAAAAGTTCAAAGAGACTGTTCATAAGTAGGGTTTTTTTTTCTTTCCATTTCAGTATATTTTTACTTTTTTTATTCATTATTATGATTATTATTAGTAAATTATTAGTAATTATAGGTCATCTTTAGTATCTGTTTATTTTTATCAAATTAATTGATTTCATGTTTTTTTTTTTAAATAATAGGCTTGAGCAGGAGTCAGGGTTTTTCTTTAACATGAAGTATTTTGAAGATGAAGTGCACAATGGAAATTGGGATGAGGTTGAAAAGTACTTATCTGGTTTCACTAAAGTAGATGATAATAGATATTCTATGAAGATATTTTTCGAGATAAGGAAGCAGAAGTATCTAGAAGCGTTAGACAAGTAAGATCACTATGATTTCACTTTTATACTTTCTAGACAACTCACCATTCACCAAGCATTCTAGTATATAAGTATTGAACTTCTGCTGTTTTCGTTTTAATTTTTTGTAGGCATGATCGGTCCAAGGGTGTAGAAATATTAGTGAAGGATTTGAAAGTCTTTGCCACATTTAATGAAGAATTGTTCAAGGAGATCACACAGCTTTTGACACTCGAGAATTTTAGGTACGGATATAATTATTTACTGTGTAAAAATTTTATATGATGCATTGTATATAACTTATTATGTTTCTTATATTATAGGGAAAATGAACAATTGTCCAAGTATGGCGATACAAAGTCCGCAAGAGCAATCATGTTGGTTGAGCTCAAAAAGTTGATTGAGGCAAATCCCCTATTTCGTGACAAATTGCAATTTCCCAACCTTAAAAACTCAAGGTTGCGGACTCTCATCAATCAAAGGTAATGCTTCTGATGTATAAGTTATTGACTTGTCAATCAATACGGAACACAAATTTGTTATTTGCACGCAGTAGCTTTCTTGTACACCATGGCCCATGAAAACAAGCATTGTGTTATTGTCACTTAATCACCAAACTCCTATTTTATTTGTAATTGGCGACAGGGCGTGTGCGGCCAATTGCCTTCGTCTGTAACTTTGTTCATAGAATGCTTACAATGTCAATGTGTTGCAATATTTGGCTGTGCCATGTCTGCTTCAATGCTTCTTTTCAGCTAAATGATCGACCATTATTATATGGTGGAGCTGCGGCATGTGCTTTTGCATTGGTTAAAGATATTATTGGATAACTGGTTTTCTTTTTTGAAATTAAATTACAGCTTGAATTGGCAGCACCAACTTTGTAAGAATCCACGACCAAATCCAGATATAAAAACTCTTTTTGTGGATCACTCTTGTGGACAACCAAATGGTGCACGAGCTCCATCTCCTGCTAATATTCCATTACTAGGATCCTTACCAAAAGCCGGAGGATTTCCCCCTCTCGGTGCACATGGGGTGAGCCACTAAACTGGTTTGATTTAATAGGAATTTCACAATGTCATCTTTTGATTCTTATTTTGTTGTTGGAATGCTCTATGTTTATGTGTTTAGCCTTTTCAACCAACTCCGGCACCTGTGCCGATGCCCCTAGCTGGTTGGATGTCAAATCCTACTACTGTGGCTCATGCCTCAGTTTCTGGAGGAGGAGCTATAGGTCTTGGTGTTGGTATCGGTGCACCGTCTATACCAGGTATCCCACTCTTTTGCTTTCTGTTATCTCCACCATTTCATGCCCAGCGAAGCTATGATTTCGTAGACTATGTTTGTTTATTGCATATATTCTTTGATTTATATCATTCCATTGTCTTCTTAAGCTGCTTTGAAGCACCCTAGGACACCTCCAACTAATCCTTCTGTCGACTACCCATCTGGGGATTCAGATCACGTTTCTAAGAGAACAAGACCAATAGGAATGTCCGATGAGGTAAATCTGGTATCATTTATTGAAACATCGTGCATGATTTTGCATTTCTTCTTATGATCTTGCATCATTTTGTGCAGGCAAATCTACCCGTCAATGTTTTGTCAGCGACGTTTCCGGGTCATGGTCATGGTCAGGCTTTTAATTCACCTGAGGACTTGCCAAAGACTGTCTTGCGGACTCTAAACCAAGGCTCGTCTCCTGTGAGCATGGACTTCCATCCAGTTCAACAGACTTTACTTCTTGGTTGGTTTCTCATCCAACCCCTTTTAATTGTGTTGTTGATTTGTTTCAATTGCGATTATTTACCATTTATACTGTCAATTGACTGATTTTTTTCTTGATGGAACATGTCAGTTGGTACAAATGTGGCGGACATTGGTTTATGGGAATTGGGCTCTAGGGAGCGGTTGGTCTTGAGGAACTTCAAAGTTTGGGATCTGAGTGCTTGTTCAATGCCATTTCAGGTCTTCCTTTCTTGGCTTTATTTGTTGATGTTTGTAATGAACAATTGTATCAAATCCCGCATCTTGTAGTTCCGCACTCACTAAAAATAAATATAATAATGACAATTTCAGGCTGCTCTTGTCAAGGATCCAGCTGTTTCTGTCAACCGTGTGATTTGGAGTCCTGATGGGGCTTTGTTCGGTAATTTTGGTGTTTTTAAAATTCTTGAAGTTTGACATATAGATTTAATACTATTTTAATATTAATAATAATATATACATTAAGAAGTCAACCCAACCAATTTCTAATGTTCGAGTTTGTTTGATAAACAGGAGTTGCTTACTCAAGGCACATTGTTCAGATATACTCTTACCATGGTGCAGATGAAGTACGACAGCACTTGGAGGTATACACATATAATGAAAATTTGTTGGTGCTGAGTTTAGGTTTTGTTTATACATTCT
Organism: Cicer bijugum; assembly: GCA_037974875.1. Taxonomy (NCBI): domain Eukaryota; kingdom Viridiplantae; phylum Streptophyta; class Magnoliopsida; order Fabales; family Fabaceae; genus Cicer; species Cicer bijugum. The sequence continues at coordinate 7,592,877 of JBBPBT010001003.1, read as the reverse complement.
TGTAATTGACTAACTGTTTGCTTATGAACTCAATTTCTAGATTGATGCTCATGTCGGCGGAGTCAATGATCTAGCATTTTCTCACCCAAATAAGCAGCTATGTGTTATCACCTGTGGTGATGATAAGACCATTAAGGTAGCTTTATCAAAGAGCAAACATGTTTATTCTGAACTTAAGATACCATATGTTGCTAACTAAGTCATTTAACTAAGGTGTGGGATGCTGCTACGGGTATAAAGCAATACACTTTTGAAGGTCACGAGGCTCCCGTTTATTCTGTCTGTCCACATTATAAAGAAAACATTCAGGTATAAGTTGGCTTTGGTACTTTTAATATAATAGTTATATTAGTATAATTTTGCAAAAATGTTGGCTTCATTTCTTTAGTTCTGTTAGTAGACTGCCTCAAATAAAATCCTTTGAATATGTTTAGAGTTGCTTTCTTGCTGATAATATCTGTTTTTAATTTTCTAGTTCATCTTTTCAACGGCATTGGACGGAAAGATAAAAGCATGGCTGTATGACAATTTGGGATCTCGTGTTGATTATGATGCTCCTGGTCGGTGGTGTACAACTATGGCATACAGTGCTGATGGTACAAGGTCAATATTCTGAACCATGGTTTTACCTGTCTTGTGAATCTTATTTTATTGTTAATTATAGTATCAATTTGATCGCTTTCTATTTAAACATTTTTCTGTGAATATATTATAGGCTCTTTTCATGTGGGACTAGCAAGGACGGGGAATCCTCTATTGTTGAGTGGAATGAAAGTGAAGGAGCTGTGAAAAGGACTTACCAAGGATTTCGGAAACGATCATTGGGTGTCGTACAATTCGATACAACCAAAAACAGATCATTGGGTGTGGTACAATTCGATACAACCAAAAACAGATATCTGGCTGCTGGCGATGATTTCTCCATTAAATTTTGGGATATGGATAATATTCAGCTTTTGACAACTGTGGATGCTGATGGAGGTCTCCCTGTAAGTTCAGTATTTGACCGCAAATTGAAGTCCAGTCTCTGAAAAAAGTACTTTTGTTTATTAACACCTTATCTGAATTCTAGGCAAGCCCTCGTATCCGTTTCAATAAGGATGGATCTCTCTTAGCTGTCTCGGCAAATGAGAATGGAATTAAAATCTTAGCCAATGGAGACGGCATTCGTTTGTTGCGTTCGTTAGAGAATTCCTTATATGAAGCATCAAGAACGTCAGAAGCCATGACAAAGGTAGACTTATAAATATTTTCTGTCTCTTATGAATAGAACCTATTCTGACGTATGACATATGTGGCAGCCTACAATAAATCCAATGTCAGTTGCTACTTCTGCGACTAGTGCTGCACTTGCGGAGAGAGCCTCATCTGTGGCAGCGATTGCTGGAATGGTTTGTTTATCTTGTATTTTTATCAGAAAGATTTGTTATTTACTTGAATTTTACTTTTAGCCTTTTCTTATTATTTATAGTTTCTCATTTTGCAACTCTTAGTTGTTAGATGATAGATTCTGGTGAAGACGATTGAATGAACTTCACACTGAATGTTATTATATATTTTTTTACTTATTATAATTGCTTTTGTTTTTGCTGTTATTACCGTCAGTTAACTGTACTGTTTGTCATTTTCAACTCATTAGAATGGGGATGCTCGGAACTTAGGTGATATTAAACCTAGAATAAGTGAAGAATCTAATGACAAGTCAAAGATATGGAAGCTCACTGAAATCAATGAACCATCTCAATGTAGATCGTTGAAGCTACCTGAGAATGTTAGAGTAACCAAGGTATGTTATTTACTTACTAATTTAATCCATTTTAAACATTCATATGACTATTTAATAAATAAAGCACGGTATGTTCTGATTACTTCCATCCTTGTTATGACAGATATCAAGGTTGATATATACTAATTCAGGTAATGCTATTCTAGCATTAGGTTCAAATGCCATTCATCTTCTCTGGAAATGGCAACGAAATGATCGTAATTCATCTGGGAAGGTGCGAGAATATGTGAAGTTACTTTTATCTCACTACCACTATTCGCTAATCACATAATTGGAACAGAAACAGCATTGTTCTCTGATATGTTGTCTTTTATTCTCGCAGGCCACTGCTAGTGTCCCGCCTCAGTTGTGGCAACCTTCAAGTGGCATCTTGATGACTAATGACATTAATGATAGCAATACTGAGGATGCAGTCCCATGCTTTGCTCTATCCAAAAATGATTCTTACGTAATGTCAGCATCGGGTGGAAAGATTTCTTTGTTCAATATGATGACTTTTAAGGTGAGATATTTGCTGAAGTCAATATTCAAGTGTGTACTATCTTTTTTTAACCTTCCGGTTCCCATGGGAAAGGAGCCATGGTAATCCGGAGTTTGATTGGGAGGTAAGTAAAACCTGACTAAAGATTATTCCAGTTAGAGTTCGAACTCTTGTTCTTCCAGAACGTTGGTCCTAAACTGAAGCTAATCAACTTAAGTCTAACTACTTGGTTATTCAAGTGTGTATTTGGTTTGTAACTAATCAACTTCAATATTCTTGGCGAAATGCAGACAATGACAACGTTCATGCCACCACCACCTGCAGCAACCTTTCTGGCTTTCCATCCTCAGGATAACAATATTATTGCTATAGGCATGGACGATTCTTCTATTCAGATATATAATGTCCGCATAGATGAGGTACCATTGTCGTCGATGGATATTTCCTGCTTATGATTTAAGTAATTAGTTAGGAGTTAATACATTTTTTTTTTCTTCACAGGTTAGAAGTAAACTCAAAGGCCATACTAAAAGAATAACTGGTCTCGCTTTTTCTCATGTACTGAATGTATTAGTTTCATCTGGGGCAGATGCTCAGGTAATAAATTTCAAACGTAAATTTGTCTCTAACTAGTTATTAAATTGCATCGAATGATCTAGTTTTTGATCTTTAACTAACTAGTTTTCATCAATTAGTATGGATAGTTATCTTATTGCTATGCTTATTGTGCAGATTTGTGTATGGAATACCGATGGATGGGAGAAACAGAAGACTCGATTCTTGCAATTTCCTCCAGGGCGGACTCCACCAGCACAGGCAGATACACGAGTACAATTTCATCAGGATCAGTTCCGCTTCTTGGTTGTACATGAAACTCAGCTTGCCATTTATGAAGCAACAAAACTAGAATGTTTAAAGCAGGTTGGTTCATTAAGTTCAGTTTTTATGTTACGTGCAAATAATTTTATCTATATTTTTTCTGATGTTAGAAGTTTGGGTTGTAGTGGTTCCCACGAGATTCCGCAGCACCAATATCACATGCAACTTTCTCATGTGATAGCCAGCTGGTATTTGCCAGCTTTTTAGATGCAACAGTCTGTGTATTTAGTGCTTCAAACCTTCGATTACGATGCCGTATCAATCCTTCTGCTTATCTTTCCGCAAATGTCAGGTAATTCTTGTTTTATATTTAAAACTCAACTTTTATGGAATAATACTTCTTGTTGAACACTAACTATGTTGTTCTATATGTAGCAGTTCTAATGTTCACTCACTTGTAATTGCGGCACATCCACAAGAACCAAATCAGTTTGCTGTTGGACTGTCAGACGGTATAGTTCATGTGTTTGAGCCCCTTGAGTCTGAAGGCAAGTGGGGTGTGCCTCCACCCATCGAGAATGGTTCAACCAGCAATACGGTAGCTGCTCCAGTGGGTGCTTCTTCCGACGAACCCCAAAGATGATCCGTGTCAGCCCTAGACAAGTTTCTTTTACATACTTTGGCTTGCTGGCGCTATCACAAGAAAATGCAGGGCACTCGCCAAAGGTTGATTCAGCTACTTTCTAGATCCACCGTGTTATCTTGGCCATGTGCACAATCATGTACCGAGCCGCAATGCAACCGAAAACCAAAATCAAGACCAACTTATGTGTAAATTTCTTGTGTTTAATGATACAGATGTAGAAGTTCTTAAGAGTACTTTCAAGCTTTTCCTGGCTATTTATTTAGATTGGTTTATTGTCTTAAATTTTTCCTATGTAGTATTTAGATTTATTTAATCTGCATGTAATGTAACTATGGTAATCAGTTATCGTGCTTTACTCGCCGACATTTATAAATATGTAAATTTTTTGAATGGTGCAGTTTGTGATAGTACTTACTAATATAAAGAATGAAATGGAATTTTTTCCAGTGTTTTCTGAGTGAAAACTATTTTATTTACAACTTTTTATTGTTATGAGTTTAATCTCCACATTTGCTTTGAGTATTGGGTCAAATCTTCAATGAACTCTCCAATTTCACTAGCAAATTTGTACACTTGGTAATTTTTCAATTTCAAGGCAACTCAATTCACAAAATAAAATTGAGAAATGCTTATATGAACTATGGTTGATTTGCATAACCAACATTGAAATCATATCATCTTGTTCAACCAAATTTGAAGCTTCATATAAAAAGAATTACTTAAAGTTTGAATTCAGGGACCCAAAAAAGGTTGTAAAACATGTCAAGGAATGGAAAAACCTGAGTCATGCTAAACAAAACTACTCAAATTGGCTTCAATGGGACTAGTGGCCGGAAGACAATTGTTTTACGAATTCCAAGAAGAAAGGGGACAACTGTATTTTGTGCACTTCTCATTTCCACATGAGCTATATATTACAAGAATGGCATCTTTAATACAGTTTACAATTTCATCTTGCAAGATCACAGGGAAAACTGCAGGAAAATTTTAATCAACAGGGACTTCAACATCCATTTTCACGCCAGAATGACCAAGAACCTGTGACAAGCCAAAATTAAAATCAAACAATATGAAATTTAGTCTGTCAATACAAGTTCTCAACCGAAATTCGGTGTATAACTAGGCCTGAATTATGAAATCTTGTTCAGAGGAAATATATTACAAAATGTGCAGACCTTAATGAAGTCATCCAATGTCAAGTAACAATCTTTTGAGTATCCTGCTTCTTTGAGAACTTGGCTCAGAACTTCCTGTAAATCAAACAACATATAACAAAATTATATTAGCACCAGTTAAGTCTAAATATACCAAATCCGGCACAACTGAAAAGGTGAGTGAAAAAAGAACATCTTTTGGCTTTTGTTTAATCTAAATGCAATTCATCTATATGTACTACAAACCACAGAAACAAAACCAGAGAAATATAGACATGTGCAAAATGCGAGACCAAGAAATCAAAACTAACAACCCAATTTACATTGGCAGCAGTATTATATCTATAAGATGGTGAATATAGTAATCTTAAAGAAGCAAAATAATATTAAACTCAGATTTCAGCACACCAAACTCAAAATAGAGAAGTCAAAACTGTAATAATTGATGAACTGTAATGAAAACTTGTTTTTCTATCTAGTAACTGCGAATAAAACTACTTGATAATTAAACTCTACAAGGAAGCATGCAAATATTTGGTGTGATACCTCTCTCTGCTCATCAGACATGTATGAACCAGACAAATCTTTTAGAACTTCCAACATGTCTTTGAAAGACACCTTTCCATTATGATCTGAATCATATACTTTGAAAATAACTGCAATAGAGATAAACAACTATAAGTACCCTTAATTAAAGGCAATTATTAAATACCCCTAATTTCCAGTACTAGAAGATAATAATTATTAAGTACCCCTAATCCTTGACTAGGAGGGTTAAGATCAAAACAAACACCTAACTCATCCAAAAACTAGACCTGAAGATCTTGAAGAATAAAATCTGAAGCAATAGAACAATATATAAAAATCTGAGCTATATAAGAATAAACAAGACATACGTTCAATTTTTTGGTGTTTACTAGCTTTGGAACTGAATGCAGACAAAAAGGCCACAAAGTCTTTAAAATTCAAAGCATCAACCATCTTGAGTAGCCTCTGCAAGTAAGCACAGAAACCATCAAACTAAAGAATAATTGATGACACACACCATCCTCTAAGGTACATAAACTGAAATAATAAATTGAATCCAAAGAGACCTGTGAAAGTGGATTCATAACAAATTCAGGGATGGATAAGAATTCCTCAGATGAAATAAAGCCCTTAGCATTTCTGTCAAGTTGACAAAAGCGTTGATACAAACACACTATTTCCTGCTGAGAAACTGAGGAAGACAAGTAAAATAAAAAAATTAGATCTTAAATATTATATAATAATATATAACCACAAAGAAAAAGAAAAGGAAAAAAAAAGATAAAGAAGATGATGCGCGCACAGCACATACATAAATGATTGCAGTGTTCTTGAACTTCCTCGATGTCATATTGAGTAAGCATTGATGATGCAGTCCCCATCAATTCAATTAACTGTAATTTTCAGTGCATAGGTTGAGTTTATGGGGAGAAATTAGAGGGAATGGAAATTTGAGGAGAAGAAGAAGAAGAAGAAGAAGAAGAAGAAGAAGAAGAAGAAGAAGAAGAAACCTGATGATGAGATTATTGATTGATAGTTGGATTGGATTCAAAGTTGAGACCACATTGGACTTTTGGTTCCAAATATATATATATATACACGTGGATTGCCTTGTCATCATCGACTCTCTCGAAAACGCACTAAATGTTGTGTCCGCTGCCTCGCTATACCCTTCATTTATTATAATTAACCCTACGGATACTTTCATGCTACCCCTAAGGAATAATACTTTACTTTTACATTGAGTATGTAAATAGGTTCTTAAAAGGTTGAAATTATAATTTTTTGAATTTTGAGATATATTTCTGAAATTGTAAAATATGAATTAAAATAGTCTTTAGAATTTTTTTTTTCATTTATCTATATTGATTCTAAAAAAATGTAATTTTCTTGAAAATAAATTTTATCTATTAAACTTTGTTATTTCATAAAATATTTTAAAAGTAATTGTAATTATACATGAACTAATTATGGACAAATTAATTCACATTTTGATAACATAAAATCAATGAAGAGAGATTAAATATTCAATTAACATGCTATTTCATAATTTTCAATGATAAAAAATTAAATATAGACTATTTTAATTATAATTTACAATTTTAAAGATCTATATATAATATTTAGAAATTAATTTAACTGATATTTATAAATTATCAATTTATCTCTTCGATCGATACTCTTAATAAAACTTTTATCATAATTGCGTCTATGTTGATTCAAGGATTAATTTTACTAACTCCTATAACCTCTTGAGAAATTTCATCTTTTTATACGACTTAATATCTTTCATGTAATATAAAATAAATACTACGGTAAAATCATAAATCAATTCTCTCTTCAATCTT
>JBBPBT010001003.1:7568948-7585325 GCA_037974875.1 Cicer bijugum | reverse complement strand
AATTTTATCTCTTGAGATTATAAGTTAAAACTCTTACCGTTTGTTTAGCACTTCATAAACTAAGTTAATAGTAAAATTTAGCATTTAACAAATTTTTACCTCTAGTTCAATAGATCGTTTAAAGTTAGGAAACAATATAAAAATCAAATATAGTAAAAATTGTATGATCCTATTATGTTAAAATCATCTTAAAGGATTTTTTTTGTTACTTGCTTATCCTAAAAACACAATAAGCGAAATTTTGGAAAACTAAAATTCCGTTACCTTAGGAAAATATTACAAATATAAGGCTAAATAATACTTTTAGATAGTTCACAATATATGGTACTGCTGAATTGGTGTACATTGTAAAATCCAATGACTAAAAGTATGCAAATCAAGAATTAAGTCAGTTTGATATGCTCTTTACCATGTCTCCAATTGGTCAATTTTTAGATTCAAATTTGAACCTAAATCTAATTAAACTTGAAGAGATACAAGTCTAATAAAAATATGACAATACAAAGACAACCAAATTATTCCTAAGACAAATCGTCTAATAATAATACATAAACATCTTTTCAACAAAATTAATCAAAAAATAATTCATAGCTGAAAAAAAAAAAGACGTAACTTAAAAAACTATATTAAACAACGATACAAACATCATCAAATAAAAATTAAAGTTGGTTCACAAGTATTTGTTAAATAAAACAAGTTGTGTCTAAATATATTACTGGATGCACAACTAAACATTTACTCCTCCCTTCTTAATAAGAAAGTTGGTGATAAAAAAATATTTTGCTTTACAATTCATTTTTCATTCAACTTTAGACTATAAGTGGGGAATAATGTAAAATTTCATAACCCGAGTTCAATCCCTCTTTCTACTATGTCTCCGGCTTTTTATTTTTTTGTTCCTACTGATCAAACCCGACCCAAATCTTACGGACCAGAACGGATTGTTGGACCCGACCGAGTTTTGTTCGCGCCTAAACCAAATAATATAAAGTGTCGGATCTAGACAATTGAAGTTGAAGTAATTTGTTTTCTTACTTAAAAATATAAGATGTGAACATGCAAGAGAAAGTAGAAAGTTAACAAGTCGTTATCCCAAGTTTATGGTCGGTCCTGTTGAGGACTTTCCTTGACTGCCAGGAAATGTTGCATAGCACGAAGATTATTAGATGCCAGGGTAATCTCAAATTTCATTTAATTCATGATGATTAACTAATGTACAGAGTACAGAAAAACATAGATAACACTGAAGTAGTAGCAATAAACAAGCCAAGAGAATTGTGGCGTTTTATGGAGCGGATATTTTAATCGGAAGCCATCCTGATAGGTTAATACAAAAATTGGTTGAGCATCTTACAATTTAATAATATTCCAATTAAGGCAAGCTTGAAAATGTGCAAGCCTCACACATTATTGATGGCAAAAAGGTATCACACTTCAGCAGGAATCCAGGTCACGGCATGGAGGAGGTTTGGGCTCACCTAACAATGTTGTATTCCCCCCTTCAGGTCCACTCATAATCCGCCGTGGATTTTGTGTACCATGCTAAATAAAATTAAAAATTCAGAAAGGTTAGATTATAAGAAAACTTTTTTATCTTTGATACAGAGAATAAGGTGAAAAAGGAATAGTTTTGCAATTAAAAGAAAAACATAAAGCTGTTCTCGACAAAGAGATGCTGAAGTATCTAAAACATCGAAAAAAATAATGAAATAGATCATGACAAATATCCTTACCGGTGGCTTCTCGCCCTTTCTCAGCTTTTCCACTATCTCAACTACTTTCTCTGGGGTTACATCTTCCTGGAATCAAACATCGATATGACATTTTAAGAGTGTTTCAGAAGTACAAGCACAATAATAAACACCTTGCCCCCCTAAAAAAGAGTGAAAAGAGGAAAGGCATACATAGTAATTATAAGTATATCCTTCTGATCCATTAGAGTAATCAGCCACTGTAATCATTGGAGCATTCACACAACATCCCTGCATAACACCAACAACTTCAATCATGTGTTACTAATAAAACTACAGCCAAGAACATCACATTGGCACTCCTTCGACTTCATAAAGGACCGCAATCATGTCTGGGCATGCAAACACAGAAGACAAGACATCCCTTACCTTATAAGCTGATTTTGTAAGGGTTGAGCTAAGCCCAAGGAAAAATTCTAATGTGCACTTCTCATTACCAACCAACATGATAGGCGATTCTCATCTTTCTCAGTTAGATACTAGCATCACATAAAGATCGTTTTCTACTGCTAAAGATCTAAGGGATTATTTGGATAACTTTATATAACTGAAAAGGGCAGAATACTAAGAATTTGTTTATTAAATATCAGAGTTATCTAAAGCTATCAAAATAATGACCACCAGGAGTCCAGTTTTGTCCTTCATGAGACTTTTTTCCTATACAATGATTGCTTCAGTGCAAATCAAGCAAGACTGCAACTTCAAATATTAGGAACATGCCAAAAATAAGATAAGTTATTCTCATAGAAAAACTCACCATGCATTCCATTTCTCCAACAGAAAAGAAACCATCTTGTGTTACTTCTGCAAATCAAAGGTAAAACGAAACAAATTCTTAGGAAAAAACATACAGTCCCAGTTTATCAAGAATAAATCAGGTTCAGCAATAGGTAATGGGAGAAATCAAAACAGGTTAACTAACCATTTCGTTTCACTCCCAAGTGTTTCAATAAAGCTTCTTCAATTTCTCGTGAACCTCGTATCATGCAAGGTGTTGTTCCACAGACCAATAGATGATACTTGCCAACCTGAATATTCAAAGGAGATTGATCCAACTAGTTTTGGCCTGTGCGAACGTGGATTAGCAGAAATGAAAGTAATGCAGCAAGATATGATTGTCACCTTAGATCGATTGAACATTGAGTAAAATGTGGCAACTTCATATACTCTAATAGGAGCAACCTCTACAACCTTAGCCACCTGAATGATTCACAAAACTGTTTGTTAATAAAGGATTTAAATAGCTTTCTCCATTATAAAGGACATAATTTAGGACATCCAGTGCTGTACGCCTGTATCATAGCAACAGGAAGCTACAAGCAAACCTTGCTGCATGCATAGAATTAAATCATAGCATGGTTAGTCTTCTAGATGTCGCCATCAACCAAATCCTTTTTCAATTGAGAAAGATCCACTACAGATTTAGCTTTGGCCTTCATTTGACAACAATGATCATAAATCAGGTCTACCAAAAGACCATTTAAATCAAAACCTCCTTTTAATAGTTTGGCCTGTAGTTTACTTTGATCTTCCTTTACTACTACATGTTATCTTTCTTTACTTCCTTTACTATGGGTGTAACTATTATCACATAGCATGTCTTGTGCTTGTGATCATTAAGTGCATAATAGATGCTACTCCCAACTTACTTGTCTAGGCATACTAAGAAGAATATTTCAAGGATGAAGCCGACGTACCGCATTCATTGCAGAAACAGGAAGCCAGCCTCCATGCTGCTGCTGGGCAAGATCCAGCAGAGGGATCACTGCAGATTGCTTATAGTTGGATGGATAGTGAGATAAAATCTCCTTAACCTGTAATCAGCACAGATTAAAATCATTTGAAGTTTAGAATTTAAAAAAATATGTGCTAAGAACTACTAAATAGGATCATATACACAATAACAATATTGAACTATTTATCTACCACTACTCATAAAAACATTATGATCAAACCAATCCTAAGGCATACATTCCTAAAATCTATGGTCTCTTTTGGCAATATCTTTTGTACTAGTTAGAAGCTTTTAACATAATGGACCTATTTAGATCAACTTATTTGAGCTTATCTATCAGCATAAGCATTTGTGAGACTCTTTGGGAGAATTTATGCAGACAACTTGTGACATGACCATAAGTTGTTTTCAGCCTACTTCTATTAACTCTTCATAATAGCTTATGAAAACAGTTTATAGCTAATAATATCATAACGGTTCAACTAAATTTTACCTTTTGTTGTAGAAATAACTTATACATTAGCAATTACAAGATAAGTGTGCTGAATTAAGCTATTTATCCAAACAGGGTCTATAAGTTAAACTCAATTAATCAAGTAATCGGAGTAAAGAACAAATCTAATCAAACAAAAGGGTAACGAGGAGGATAGCCAAATGCTGAATTACTGCTGCATATTGATAGTGTATCACACAATACGAGGATAATCACACTACAAGTTTGAATTTTTACAATTCAAGAACAATGGAACAATACCTTTTGTTTGTTAGCATCGTTGAATTCCCAAGGAAGGTTGGGGTTGTTGTCTGGAGAGTCAAGGTGCTGCGGCCCCACACAAAATCGACTCAATCAGCAATCACAACCATGAAAATGAAAACTGAGAAAAATGAAATGATAATAAAAAGAAGAACACTTACATAGTTCAGAGCGGTTGAGAAAGCCCTCGATGGCTGCGAAAAGGAGGAAAACAAAAAACAAAAAAACAAAAATTGAAAAATAATAATATAAGAAGAAGAAATGGAAGTGAAAAGAGTAAGATAAAATTGAATGTAAACCTGACGGAAAATCTGACGGATCTCGTTGAAACGATTTGCGGCGAGGCGTGCCAGCATTTTGGGAGAAACCAGATGAATGAAACCAACCACGGATCGTAGAAACGAGTATGAGGGAGAGAGGGTATTGAAGGGTGGTGTAGTGTAAGAGAACATAGAGATGTGGCAGCGTGGTGACCGTTGGATTTCATCAAAAGAGTAATGACACGTGTATGGATGAGATCGCCAAACATTTCATTTGGGCCTTTTATGTACATTTGGCCCAATTCAAAAGGACATATGTAAGACAGAATCTTAAAAAGCAATCAGAGCCGTTGTTTGGCATGCAGCGACAGTAGTATGAACGGATACGATTTGAAACCGTGCTCACCTGTAACGGTACAACAACCCAAAACCTCGAGAAAATAACAGTGGGCTTATTGTAAGAAGAGAAGTGAAGAAAGAACGCGGGAAAACTTCATAGCAGACTACAATGCCGGAGTTACCGGAGGTAGAGGCAGCGAGGAGAGCGGTGGAAGAGAACTGTGTCGGGAAGAAAATAACCAAGTGCATTGTTGCCGATGATTCCAAAGTCATCGAAGGTATCTCTCGCTCCGAGTTTGAAGCTTCCGTTGTTGGCAAGACAATCGTCGCAGCTCGCCGGAAGGGCAAAAACATGTGGCTTCAGCTTGACTCTCCTCCTTTTCCTTCCTTCCAATTCGGTACACTCTCTCTTTCTTCTTTTTACTTTCCTAAACCCTAACTTCCTCTCTCTCTCTCTCTCTAAGTTACGAGTTTCTAAATGTAACTATGTTAGGCATGGCTGGTGCTATATACATCAAGGGCGTTGCAGTAACAAAGTATAAAAGGTGAGGCCGTTGGATCATCGTTAACTAATGTCTGCTTTACACGTTAATGCTAAAGTTTTCAAAAACTTGATGACATAGACTCTGATTTTAATGCATTTTCCAATTTGACAATATACTAATGTTTTCTTTAACTTTCTTCATATTAGAAAGTTATTTTTCCCTGTTAGCATCATACTAGTATGCAAAATTATTTGAGGATTTAATTTATATACACCGTATAAAGAGTTTTCACACTAACAGTCAATGTTAGATCATTAGAAATGTGTGACTTTTACCATAATTATATTCATAGTTATTTTCATGAATGGCTGTGACAGTCATGAACTTATAATGCATAACAATTAAACTCTTTATTTGATCCAAGTTTAGATGTAAACTTCTAGCAGGAATTAATTTCAGAATGCGAATTAAATGCTTTCAATGGGTTAATTCCTTATTTTCCCCTTCTATTAACAGTTTTTAATTTGATATTGAGCTAACTTCCCATGTCTCAGTGTGTAGAACTTCTTAAGCAGTGTCTGTTATTTTGTTGCAATGATTTGACACCTAAAGTTCCCTCAATGTTTAATATACGATGATATAAACTTCCATGCAGGTCTGCTGTAAATGACAAGGATGAATGGCCTTCCAAATATTCGAAATTCTTTATTCAGGTAACAGCTGTCACTGCATTGATGAGCGGAATGCTTGAAATTTATCACTCTTTGAATCTTTGGGCTTGTTAGTTGTAACCTCTCAAAATCTAATGCCTTGTTTAATATTTGAAGACAAATTTATGTGGACTCATAAGATCGGTATTCAGTTGTAAGATGTGAGTAGACTACTTGTTGAGAGTTAGGCTAGATTCTATTTGTGGCTACAACATATTATAAACCGATTAATTTGTCTACTTTTCATCCTTGTTTTCATATTGTTAGATATTATTGTGGACTGGTAGTGCTTGCAGATATGTTTTGTAATGACTTGTCTTTGCTTTCATGTTGTAATATATCATTGTGGTTTCCAAATATTATTAAATTATAGTTTGTAGTGAAGCATTTTGTTGTGCCTCTGTGCAAGGGTGATTTGTCTTCTGATTTTTCAATTTTCTTTGCATGCATAGTCAGCCGGCAATTTTGTGATATGTTTCCCCAGTAAGTGTTGTCATTTATGTGAGCTTCATAAGAGGATTAACCAGATTAAATCACATTGGTGCAGCTAAATGATGGTTTGGAGCTGTCTTTCACCGACAAAAGGCGATTTGCTAGAGTTCGCCTGCTCAAAGATGTACTGTGACCCTACTTGCAAATTCTCATCCATATTAATAAGTTTGATATTAACTGCATTTTTTCTTGATATAGCCGACATCAGTGCCTCCCATATCTGAGCTTGGTCCTGATGCACTCTTTGAACCCATGACACTTGACGACTTTACTGAACGTTTGCGCAAGAAAAAAACTGAAATCAAGGCTTTATTACTAGATCAAGTATTAATTGCTTACCTTAATCACTTCCCAAGTATTGTATTTTACTTGTCTTTTAATTTGTTTATGATCAGGATATAATTATTATTCTACTATACACGCTTTCTTTTTCTCTGTTTTTATATTGGTTGGAGGTTAAAATTAAGGGGAAAATATATCTCTTTTCACTTGAGAAACCAAAATATTCTCTATTCTAAACTTCATTGGATATCATAGTGTATACTTGCGGATGACTTGAGCTTGAGTGTATACTAGGCAAATGCTTCGCACACATGGAGTTCATTATGTAAATTTTGTACTGTTGAAATAAATTATATTTCGATGAATTACTCATGCTAACTTATTATACAGTGAGCATAGATTTTTGTTTAATTGTAGCCTTTTACATTGGCAATTTCTTTAGTGTGTGTGTATTATATGTGTGCATATCATATTTCTCTTGTAGTTCATAAAATTTCCATTCTTTGTAGAGCTATATTTCAGGTATTGGAAATTGGGTTGCAGATGAAGTGCTGTACCAAGTAAGTGCATCCATCATATCCTCTATGATGTTGAATCTTTGATATTTTCCAATTATTTGTTAACAAAAGAAGAATTTAGTTTATATTTGACTTGTTAAGTTTTAATTTACATCTGAACTTGGTCTCTTTAGCAATTTAAATGTGTGGTCATATAATGGTTAATAGGCAATGATTAAACGAATTCAAAAAAATTAATTGATTTTTCATAGACTATTATTATATCCTTGATTGTATTAACATTACTGTGTTACATCAGCAAGATGATGGTTTTATCTAGTCCTCCTTATAGGTTTCTTGTAGGTCCTTGACCCTGTGTGGATTGAACAGATAGATACTTTGTTCATGCCATCAAGATTGTGAATTTTCTGATATCTAGTTAGAATGGGGAATAAATTGAGCATACGTTTTTAGAAAAAATATGTTGGATACTTACTAGTTGCTTTTAGTCTTAGATATGAAGATTCCTTTGTGTTTGTGGGTATACGTATAATTAAAGGGAAAACCATTCCCCAAATAGTTCATGTTTCCTAAAGGGATTTGAACTGAGCCTGTCATGAGGAACAGTGACGCTCCTCCTAGAATATAAAATGAATATTGAATTCATACTTATGTTGTTAACTTATTATTTGGGTAATGAAATCAACTAACTACCTTTGTTACATAGAACTGAAATCGATCTAGATGAATTTAAGCTGTTAGATTTTTAATATTACTAACACTGTACTAGATTTTTATATTTCAATATCAAAGAATTATGAACAATTTGGAACCAATTATCGGACAAGATTTGTGATAAAACATTATGACATTGTTTCATTCACGAGGCCAATGCTACTTAATGGGAAAATATTTTAGTGGTGATGGTTGTTTTTGCATCAACATTTTTATTAATTATTATTAAGAAGCAGGAGCTCTAAATTATTTTGGAACTAGCATTTCACTGGACTTTGTATCTGCTCTGGCATTCTCTTTGTAGTCAGTGGTTAAAAAACTATCATTCTAGCCTTGGATAAGATCCAAATTATGTAATTTAATCCATGCTTTATAGACTACTATATTTCCCTTTTTTACAGGCAAGGATTCATCCACGGCAGACAGCTTCTACTCTGTCGAGGGAAGGCTGCTCAACTTTGCATAAGTGCATTAAAGAGGTGGGATACTGGTTTCCTTTGAAATGCTTATAGTTTATCAAACGTGTAGACTCAATAAAAAATATAGAGGATAAAACCTGTAGGTTATTGAATATGCGGTTGAAGTTGATGCTGACTGTACCCGTTTTCCCCTTGAATGGTTATTTCATTCTCGATGGGGGAAAAAGCCTGGAAAAATAAGTGGTGAGGAATATATTTCTAGCATTTATTAGTTGACAAATAGATTTATTTTACAGGTTATTGAAAAAGCAGTTGAAGTTGGAGCAGATAGTAGTCAATATCCCACTAATTGGATATTTCATTCTCGCGAAAAGAAGCCTGGCAAAGCTTTTATTGATGGTTTGCTTCCCTACTTTGTGTAAAATGTAAAAACTATCATTTTTTTGTGCAACATGAATGGTACCATATTTTACTATGGTCTTGTGCTACTTATATTTTTATCTCATTTACTATTATTGTTGGATCATTGTGAAAGTTGAAGCATCCAGAGTGTATTAATCCTGGTCTTGTTTTGACATTTCTAAAAAGATTGCAGATAAAAGCTAGAAAATTCTTATACGTGTCTTCATATTATAGGGGAAGGATAATGTTACTAGCGAATTTTTAGAACTTGTGGAGAGTGACATTGGAGTACTGATGTTGTATGTTAATTTTTTTTTTCAAATGTAAAAAATTAAAGAATCATGATTCATATTGAAGATCCATTTAGAAACTCTAGGGTTCCTCCTGTTAAATCAAAGCTTTGTTACAATTTTTTATGCATATTTTTTGTAAGATAGTATGCTGATCTTCAATTTTTGAGAATTTTGTGAACCCCCAATTATTTGAAGAGGGTTTCTGAAAGTGGCTGATATTCTCTTTTCTTATCTGTCCTGACTCATTGGATGTGTTGTAGGATCGATATATAACAAGGACATAATTATCAAAAATCAATTTCTTGGCTCTTTTAAATTTACTCTTTCTTTTGCAATGCCTACATATTATATGAAACATACTCTGCTTTCCCGTCCAACAATAACAAATGAAAATACGTTTTTTGGTGCCAAACCCAAACATTTATTTTACATTTTTATGTGATTGCAGGGAAAAATATTGACTTCATCACAGCAGGTGGCAGGGTATGCCATTCTGAATATAGCCCTCATTGTTTTTTGTCATTATCTTTCATTTGTTTCTGATCAGCAAATTTTTTTGCTTAGACAACTGCTTATGTGCCGGAGTTGCAAAAGCTAAGTGGATCACAAGAGTTAAAAGAAAACAGTAAGCCTAGAGGGAAGTCCTTCAAGAAAACAAGTGTAGACAATGGTAACAATGATGACGTTGAGAAACCTACAAAGAAGGAAGAAGAGAATTCAGGAAGTCTCAAACCAAAGAAGGGGGCAAAGGCTGGAGCTAAAGGTAAGAAAACTTCCAAAAGAAAAAAGACCGAGGAAAGAGACGATGACAATGATGGTGATGCTGGTACTGATAATGAGGATGACAATGATGGTGATGCTGGTACTGATAATGAGGATGACAGTGATCAAGTTGAAAAGAAGAAACCAGGCCAGACGATTAACAAGAAACAAGCTACGGGAGAGAAGCGATCGAAGAAAAGTGTTCAAGGTAGTCAAAATAGCAGGAGTACAAGGAGTAAAGGTAAGTAGCAACTATTGGGCTTGAATAGTTTTGCCATGGCTGTATTCACACTCAGCTCTAGAACAAGACAAGGATGGTTAATCTTTATCATGTTCCTGCAACATAGGTTTGCTTTATAAAGCTTTGTCTTTATGATCTTTTGGTGGGCATTGCTTCAACAAGTTGTGATTACTGTATGATAATTTAATTTCCACATGCTAACCAGACAATGTTGGATGCCTTCAGTTTTTGCAACTAATTCTAATATTAAAGTCTTGTGAACAGTTGTTTTTGGTCTATGCCATATTCTCATTGATTTAGGTTATTATTTTTTTCTTGTGAATACAAATTTAGATTAATGGAGGCATGTCCTCTACAAGGTTAGTAGGGAATCAATTGCAGACTTTCGGACTTCATACATTAAAAATATGTAATGCCTTGATATTAGTCAGGGTTGTCATTGATATGCACATTTTTTTTATACCTAAATAAAAGATTGGTTGAGATGCTTAGAATGAGGAGGGTTAAAGAGTTGAGCGATATAAAGTAGAGAATTAAATCCCTACACATAAATACTAATGTTTGTCATTTCAATAACATCATATCTCACTGATATTTTGACTTTGACACTTATATGCGGGTGCATCTAGTAAAATTATGTAACTGACCTTTGTTACTGAAACGAAATAGAGAAACCTTTCTCAAATTGAACTTCGAGTGTTGTATTAACCAAAAAATCTATATCTACTAGTGAGTAAAGACATTTTAGTATTCAAAATTGTAAGAGTCGAGCAATTTAAAGATTATGGTGTATTGTTCAAAAAAAAAAAGATTGTGGTCGGATTTGAATCATCTCTATTCTAATGTCACTACATTTTTCTTTATTGTATCTATCTTTTGCTTAATTTTAATCTCTCACTCATCCTTAGTTCTCAATTTTATAACCATCTCTCTTCCCACTCTTATATTTGAAGAAAATGGTTCATTTTGATGTGGTTTGTATTTCTAGGGTAAAATTGGATTTATCCCGTTTTTTAGTGTTATGGTATGTCTATTGATCCATGTTATATAGACATTGTTATTTATGATGGAAAGTTTAGATGCAAGAACATTTATATTACAAGATATATAAGATTTAATTTCACAAATCAGACTAATCTTCGTCTATAAGTGTTGACATTCATAGATATTAAAGAAAAAGTTGATAAATATGAAATTTTAAAAATGAATTATATAAATAATTATATAATCAATTATATCATTATAAAAGTTTAAATATTATTTGGAAATTTGAAAATCAATTTCTTTATTACAAAATATTTATGATCGTGTAAGAAGTGAAAAATCTAGATACAAATTTAAATGTGTACAGACTTTATAAACTTATACATTATCTACAACATTTACACTGGTATTTTGGGGATAAATATTTACACCAAACTAGTATGTCTTTTAGTACTAAATCTAATCTCTAGGATTTTACCGGTTTGTCTTTTATAGGTGAACTTTCGTTGCTAGCCAAAGTCAGATACAATGTTATTGACATTAACATACACTGAAAGATACTGACCATACCATAAGTAAGAATATAAGAGATATTTTAACCAAAATCCAAATTAAATATTTCTTAGACGAACTTTTATAACCTTAAACACTAAGAGATATAGATCCAAAGGAGAAATATTTTGTATATATAAACAATAATTATTAAAATAGAATCAAGTATATTATATAAACAAAAAAATCAGTTAATCACAGAAATTAATTGACCTGAATCAAAATTTCATCAACATTTTAATACCTAAAAACTACTAGACCCCAAATGAGAAAAACCTATCATCTAATACTCCATTTTCACAAGTGCATGTGAAACATCAATAGGTAATGATTCACATTGGAACCAGTCCTTAGTACAAATAAGGGCTTCCAGGGTCAAAGAATCTAATGAACTACGGTAGTTATCCATTTTTCTAATTTCTGTGTCAAAAATAGAACCTGCAGAGAGAGTGGATACTGGCATAGATAAAATATCAGATGCCATTCTAGACAATGTTGGGTACTTTGATCCATTAATTTTCCACCAACTAAGAATATCAAATTCTTGTACATTAGGCTCTAGAGGCTCTTCCAGATACTCATTCAATTCAGACTTAAATTGCTGGTTAGTAGTGAAGTCAGATATATAGAATTCAATATCAGCAAGGTCATCTTCAGCAGGAAAAAAAGATTCATCAAGTGATCCTTCTTGAAACGCATCAGTCTTCATCATAGTCTCATTCCCTACATCGAAATTTGTTTCGGTAAAAGGAAGCACTTGTATGATACTATATTCAAGGAACAGTTCCTGAAGACCATTCTCGACAGTTCTTATCCATGGCTCGGCATTCTCCCCAAATATAATAGAAAAAGTGGATTCCACAAGTTTCATTTTATGCCGTGGATCCATGGATACAGCAACTGCTAAGATGAAACAACTTTCTCTCCAATACTGATCAAACTTCTCTTGCAGAGACATAATCAAACTACAACAGAAAGGATCCGGGCTCAATGCTGCATGAGTCAACTGCATCTTGAGTTTTGACACTTCAGGGAAAAATAAGTTTGAAGTTGGGTACGGTTGGATTGTTAAAATTTTAGAAGCATCGTGAAAACACTTCAAATATGAACAAAGAGTTTCCACCTGTGTCCAATCATCCATAGTAAGGGACACTACGTAATTAGGATCAAAGGCATCAAAACATGCAAATACTTCCTTTAATTCACATGCAGCAACAAGCATATGGTAGACTGTGTCCCATTTATTTTTGTCGTCAATTAAAGGATTCGTTTGAGTAGGAACTTGAAGTTGTCGTTTAAGCTGCAAAAACAACTGTTCAACTGATTTTGAAGATTTCACATACTGCACACACTTGCGAACTTTAGCAATAGTGTCTCTCATTTCCCAAAGAACGCCTAATGCAAGGCAACTGAGCACACGACCATAACAATTCTGTCTTAATAATTGACCATTGAGGATCACAGGATTCTTAAGAGAGAGTTGATCTCTCATATTTCCCATCAGTGTCTCATTGGAGAAGAGTTTATCAAATAGAACGGCAAATAGGCGACCCTTTAAATGCCAATCTTTTAGGCAGGTTGCTATAGTTTGATTTAATGAACCATCCAAATCAGGAAATGGCACCGTGAAAACATTAAGAATGGGATTATGTAATTTCCAATCACCATCTATGAAGTGCCCACGAAGAAAAACATAGGCCGATGTCTGATTTGAAGTCCACAAGTCCAAGGTGAGGTTGACTCGTCCAGGAATCCCACCAATACGATTCAACAGATTTTGCTTCTCTCTGAGATAAATGGCAACACAATCACCTTGGACAGTATTGAAGCTCAGTGGATTGAATTGAGGTTGAAGTGCCCGCGCAAAATCAATGAAGCCTTGGTGTTCCACTATATGAAGTGGATAATCATGTAAAATAATCATTTTGGCAATTTTATCATTGCAATGCTCCTGATCAAATGAGATAGAAGCAAAGTAAGGTTTTGTTCTTTCTCGCTTCTTCTGCAGATCAGCACCAGTTTTGGCACACGGGGTTTGGTTTTGTTGATTTTTCTGGCAGATTCCCAGAGAAATGTGTCTATTGAGATGGCTGGTGCCAGATTGTTTAGAATCTTTCATATAAGCAAATGATTTTTTGCACCTTTTACAGTAGGCCCTGGCACATCCTGGTTCAGTTGTTTTAACAGTGAAGTGTTCCCATACAGAAGACTTCTTTCTCCTACGCCTATTGGGCTGTGTTTCAGAATCAGGGAGCTCCATAACACGAAAGCAGGTGTAATCCTAGAGGAAAATAAAAGGAAAAAAAGAGTGAAACAATAGACTAGCTTAATTAAAAACATTGATGAACTTGCACCTATATTACTTGGAGGTAGTTTGAATAAACTAAACAGAAAAGAATGTATCAAAATTGTCGTAACACAGTTTGGATCTCAATCGTCACAGTGATGCTGAAACTTTTGCTTTAAAAATTATAATCTGCATTTCAATTTTTCATATTTCAGAAGCTCTCTCATCTCATTGAATAAAACTCCCATGGATAATAAAACTAATCTAAAGTGCCTATATTACATATAGAGTAATGACCAATTCTACTCCATGACTTAAAATGTGGCACTCAATTTAGTCCATCAAAGAAGTCCACAAATAGTTTCTTATAGAACAATCACTAACAGAAAGACCAATATGTTGTGATTTTGATTCTGAAAAGACTAAATTGGGGATCACATTTTTTTGCATGGACAACAATGAAGATACACTCTAATATTTATATTATCAAAAGCAGGCTAAAAACTATAATCATCTCTGATACTAAACACTAAGAAAACAAAAAAAACAAAAAAAAATAAAAATGGTGTCATCATATACAAGTCTTTTTTCCACCATTGGATCAATAAGTCCAACCATATCTCACTTGATTCATTGGTGAGACATATTGATCGAATGCTGAAAACAAACTTGTGCACCGTACAACACATACTTCACACTTATGCACCATAGACCTAACCACCCAAAGATAACCAACACTTCACAAAGAAAAAAAAAACTGTGTATCAAACAAAATTTGTTATTTAGTTGTTTGTTTTTGCTAAGGCATGTTATTATGCTATTTGGCCTCAGAACATCTCCACATGTATAATCCTCGAATCCCCAACGGAATATACAGTTTTGGAAGAGTCCATAAATCAAATTCAAATTATTTTCTTGTGTGAGAATCATGTCACTATCTTTTCCAACATCATGCTGACATTCATTATATAACGGGCATGTTTATTACATTACATATTCTTAAAAAAAGGTGATTTTTATATTGAATAACTTAACAATGGAAGCGTAACGGCGTAGGGATAGAGTCTTAAGAAAGAAAAAGCGGGAAAGAATATAAAAAACGAAACCTAAAAAAACAAATTGAATCGTTGATGAGTGAAAGCGGCATTGCAATTAAGAAACAGAAACAGAGAGAAAGATTGATATGTGTGTGAGTGACTGATAAAAAGAGAAAAGGAAAAACCTTTGATACGAAAGCAGAAGAGAGAAAGACGATAATTAACAGCCGCGGCGGTGGTGGATGTGAAGGGACCCTTTGAAGGAAGAGCGAAGGTTGAAATTGGAAGCTTATGTTAATAGTGAGGAGTTCTTGCGGCTGAAGCAAAAACCCATGAACAAACTTTTAAGGGTTTCAAATTGCATATTTATATATTTCGTTTTAAGATTTTAGTGAGGTTTTTTTTCTTATTTAACCTAATTATATTTTTTTATAAATAATCCTTTCAATTTTTGTGTATAGAATCAACCACAAAATCTAATAGGATTGTTTTTTTATCAAATAACAAGATTATTTGTAGACTTATTTTTTAGTTTAATTTTTATATTCTATTGGTATAAAATATATATATATATATATATATATAATGTAAACATTTGTCATCAAAATAATACATTGATAATATATAATATAATTAAATATTTTTATTTATTAATTTGAAGTGTATTTGTTAAAGTGTATCTAGTATTAAGGAAAAAATTTAGGTAACATAAAATATATTTTTTTAAAATTATATAAAATATATCTAAAAAGATATAGAATATATAAATTATGAAGATATCAAATATGAAGTTTTGATATCTAAAAAGATATAAAATTATGAATTTAATAAAATAATAACTGATCAAATTAAAAATTATATAAAATATATCTAACAAAGATGCACTGAAGTTTTGTCACATTGTAAATTAATTTTATATTCACATTAAATAAAAATTCAATATCTTTTTGTTACTTAAAAGATTGATTTCATTAAACGTGGAGAAATCTTTCGGTTATAGTTAGAACTTCCATCAGTCACATTGCGGAAATGTAGTTATTTTTACCATCGGTAAATTCACTACTTTATCAATTATATTTAATCAAATCTAAAATGTAAATAAACGAAAAAGATGGCATAACAAAATAATATATTGTTAATGTAAGACTAACTTAGGCCAAAAATACATATTTGGCTATTATTTAAACTCTCTTTAGTATCCACGTATTCATAAATAACTAGGAACAACAAATCTTTGCATAAAATATGTATTCAAAATAGTTGAAAATTTCGAATAATATATACAATCACACATTTTATTTTTTAATTTATTTAACTAATATTAAGGAATTATTAAATGATGAAAAAATCATAAAATACA
>JBBPBT010001003.1:7544159-7567431 GCA_037974875.1 Cicer bijugum | reverse complement strand
GGTTATTAAAAAATTAGTTAAGTATAATTAGTTATTAAAATTTATATAAAATAGATTTAAAATTTATTAAAATATAAATATTTTTTTTTATTAAAATACTAGAAAGTTTAAAACAGTTCAAATTTGAAAATTCATTTAACTACTTCGAAAATTGGATCTCCATTGAAAAGAAAAAAAAAAAGAAAACTAGAGGAAACTCCAAAAAAAAAATGAAAAAGAAAAAGTAGAGAAGCAAGAAAGCGAATTTAAAAAACAAAGGTGAAAAGAAGTGAAAGAAGGGAAGAGAGAATCAGAGAAGAGAAGTGTTTTTGCGAAGAGAGTGAAAATGTATTCATACACACACGATTTATCTTCTTTAATTGACCTCAATTTCTCTTCTTCTTATTATTCATACTCCGAAGAAGATGAAGAAGCATACATTAACTATGATACTAATCACTTCCTCCACGACGACACCGTTTTTGAAACATCTCCTCTCCCTTTCGGTATGGATTGGACTCCTCCTCCTCCTAATTGGGATGGCCCCACCAACACTCTCTGGCCCCACAATTCATCCTCTTCTTCATCTTGGACATTCTCTTCTACGATTCCTTCTTGGCTCCTTGTTCCCCAATCCACACCTTCTTCTGATCCCGTTGTGGTATTATATATTCCTTTTTTTTTTTCTTTAATTCATTTTTTAGGGTTTTTGTTTTTAATAACTTGCTAATTATGTTAGGTTATAGTTTTACAGGGTTCAAGTTGGAGTTCGATCCCCTCAAGCTATCACAACTACTCGAATTATATTGCGCAGATTTAATGATTTTCTTAACTTGTTTTCTCAAGTGAGTATAGTGTACTTACTATGCATATCAGATTTTTCACTATTCACATTTGTATCATCAATTTATTTACTGTTTTGATTAGTTTATTATTTTTCATTTTCGGACATGTTTATTCCGAAAATTGAAATGTACGAGTAAATTTTGACTTATTTGATAGAATATTATACTGTCTCTTTTAGAAAGTCATGTTTTTTTGTTGTTGAGAAGTTTATTCAGACTTAACCTTATTTTTGTGTATTTGTTTCCAGCTGAAAAAAGAATTTCCCATGAAAAACTTGCCTTTGCCGCCGCCAAAAAAGATATTAAGAATTAAAAGTGAGGCTCTTTTGGAAGAGGTATATATAATCTCTCCATCTTTTAGCTTGATAAGTAGTCTCTATTTTTTTCAAATGACTTCTATGAAGTTTGGAACTGACAACTTGGTTTCTTTCAGCGGCGGTGCTTATTAGAGAATTGGATGAAAAAATTATTATCAGATATTGCTGTATCGAGAAGTGCACCAGCAGCGATGTTTCTTGAGTTAGAAGCTGCTGCTAGAGCTTGTATGTTTTGCTTATAAACAAAATAACATTTCATCATTCTAGTTAGATTTTGAAGTGTTTCATCTTTGTTTGAAAGAGTTTGAATAACAATCCTCTGTGATGTTCCACGTACATTAAATGCCTTTCTGTTTCTGTTATTTTTCAGCATTCCACGATGTCAATCGGCATATTTCAGATGAACAAACTGCGGATGGTACTACACCGTCACATGTGATTCAAGATAATTCGCGTGGTTTTGTTAAAGCTCGTGGTTCATCTGCTGCATCTGATTCTGGTGATGATACCCCTTCTGAGGTTTCTGAGTTTGGCACACTGAGGCATGGACAAGATAATCGTTCTGATCATATTGCGGATAATTTAACATTGGAACATAACGCAATTAATCCAACCGAATCAAGTGTTTATCGTGCTTCATCCAGTCAAGACTTTAATTATGAGAATAATAGTACAGACAAGGTTGCTGAGAATTCTGGTGATGCTATAGCTCTTCGCCTAGATGGAGCTGATTTTACACCAGCTATACAAGATCATAACTTGAATGCTCATGTCAAGAGACTGTCAACAGAAAGCATTGGAAGTGATGTAAGTTTTGTAAGGAATACCGAAACATCAAGTTCAACTGTGTCCACTTTGCTTCCAGATGTTTCGCATGACCTTCCTGGGGGTCGTGTACCCTTCAGAAACTCAGATTTGTTGTTGACTTTTCCATTGGACAAGAGACACAAGTTGAACAGAATTATTAATACACAGAAGCAGAGACTGGACACGGCAAAAACAGATGTTGAAGATCTTATAGCAAGATTGAATCAAGAAATGGCTGCAAGACAATATCTTGTGACAAAGGTATCAAATACGCTTTTATGATTTTCATTATTACTGAATTTTGAAATACAGATTTTCAATTGCCTCTTGTTTGTTTGTTTCACATGTTCAATCTAATGATGGAAAAGTAAATTGAAGTAATGATATCTTATTGGACTTTACATGTTAACATGTACAAATATTATATTTTACTTGTAGGTCAAAGATTTGGAAGTTGAGCTTGAAACAACTCGACTGAACTGCAGAGAAAACATGCAGCAGGCTGTTTTAACCGAAAAGGAAAGGTTTACACAAATGCAGTGGGATATGGAGGAACTTCGAAGGAAGTGCCTGGAGACAGAAATGAAATTGAAAATTGAAGAGGTCTGGCTGTGCTTATTAAATTTAATAATACACATCTCTTATCATTCTATTTTGCTGGCCAATAGTGAAAAGTTATAATGATTTAGGATGAAAGGTTGCTAGCAGAATCAACAAAAGCATCCACTATTCAGGAGAAGCAAATGTTGCAGCAAGAGCTAGATGTGGCTAGAGTACAACTTAAGCATTTGCAGAAACATCATGATGAGTTTGAGATGAAATCAAAGACAGATATGAAGTTGCTAGTAAAGGAAGTGAAATCCCTTAGAAGCTCCCAGTTAGAACTAAAGCAGCAGCTCAGCGAATTGATGAAGGAAAAAGTAGACATGGAGGTATGGTCCTTTCTGGTTCTTATATGTTTTACCGAATAATTTTAGACATTTCTCTATACCAGGACTGGGAAAGTAATTTGTTTTACTGTAACTTATTCAGAAAACTCTTCATAAGGCAAAGCAAAGAATGCAACTTTCACACAATGCTAATGCGAAGTTACTGCATGAGTGTGCAATCCTTCAGAAGAGGCTTCAGGAGTGCAGTGTAAATTTTCTTGTTGAAGAGGAAGATAAACTAAATGTTGACACTTCAACATCTGATGCTTTGGATTTATTAGCAACATCAGATAATCGGATTGGTCTCTTGCTTGCAGAGGTATGAATAATAATATGCACTTTAAGTAACTAATCTTTTTATTTTTTGGGCCACTTGGCTTGAGAAATAGTAATTTTAACTTGAGCTGTCCTTTTTCAATTGGTCTTGTTATTTTGCATTGCATTTTTACACTATGCTTCTTTAAATGCCCATGATTTTACAAGCTGCATTTACAATCTATATCTATCCCATTCTCGAAAATTATTCCGTTTTCCCCATTTCGCCCGACTTACTCACTACCTTATTCTACATATATTGGAGCTCTTATTTTGGACTTTACACACTATTCTTCTACCAATTTATTATTTCCATTGGCATCTGTTTTCACAAGAACCATACAAAATGACGGATCTCCCAGAGTAATACAATTGTGGTAGGGCTTAGATTCAATATTATGATAATGTTTGTGTTTGGATAGTCCTGTCAAATTTGAATTCTTTCATTAAAAAGTCAGATATCTCTTCAATTTCCTCAAAACAAGATTCTGAAATTTTCACCTAGCAATTATCATCTGGTTTGTACCATGTTTACTGCTTGCCACCCCTTAGCCTTTTATATGGTGTCTCCGCTACTCACAGTTTTAGTTACTTGGTGTTTCAAATATTTGGGATCAGGCACAGCTCTTAGTTCAAGATGTAGAAAATGTTGCTGATGCTGCGGAAGGAAATATAACTACAGATGATTCAGGGATAACTAACGAAGAATTAAGGAAAATGTTGGCAAATATATTTGTAGACAATGCCAGTTTAAGGAAACAAGTCAATTCTGTTATCCGTTGTGCTTTAATTGCAAATATAAAATCTGAGGAGAATGAGGAAGACGAAATCCATTTGCAAAAAACTTTTCTAAGCAAGTTCTTAGAGAGATGACATGTTTCATACCCTATGTATGTTACCAAGTTACTATGTATTTCACTGCCCGAATATTTTATATTTTTCTTTGCAAAAATAATAATGCCTCAAGCATAAAGCCAATCAACACATTTAGCGAACAAACTAACCATGCTGTTTGTTTCTTCAAACTGATGTGGTTAATATGAATGCAGTGCTGCATACTTACCAATTGATTGTTAGTTAATGTGATTGCTGCATTCTCTACGCCTTACTCATAAAGATGATTATCATGCTCAGTGAACAATTCAATCATGCAATCTTGTTGCTACAAAATGATTTGAAGTGTATATAACTCTACCACAGTTAATATGAACATGTGGTTAGGGGTGCTCGCAGTTCTGTTTGTACAAACTTTAATTAAAAAATTCATTCGATTCAAATGTTGAAATAGTATGTGGTTCAGATTGAATAACTACTTCAAAAAATTATGATTTAATTTAATTAAGTTCAGTTTCGATTGGATCCATTTATTCGATGTATCAACATCAACATACTAATTAATCTCATACTAATAACAAAATAAATATGACAATTTATATATGCAGTGAATTGGATCTGTATCCAAGTTTACTGATGAAGGTAAAACAAAAAATCCAAGTAAATCTCAATTTTGTGCAACTTTTTTTTATTCAAATCAGTTTACAATTTTATTAGAACAAATTTGGATGCAATCTCCTCTACCTGTGGTTAATTCAACATTTGATTTGAACCTATTCCTTCTGTCAGTATGGAAAAGTAGTTTAGCATTTGTTTCTATGTTACTCAATTACGAGAAAATCTCATTTATAATAAGATTGCTTGGATTTTGCCGTCTTAAACTAAATAAGTAAATATACACAGGAAAAAAGAAATTAATTTTACAAGAAGAGATTAGCATCCAATTGAGGATTTTGCATACGACACATCCAACACCGTTGAACTGCATCACCTGCTCAACAGGGCGTGGTTCAGAATTGTCCGTGGCAGTTGCAAGGACTCTCAGCTGTTGGTAGTCCAGCCCAATCAACTATTCACCACCACCACCAAACATTCCCATCATATCTTTAGCAGATCCCATTTGCTTCATTAGGTTTTGTAACCCGCCCATGCCACCAATTTGCTTAAGCATCTGTGGAGGGAGGACTTTGCCCATGTGCTGTGCATTCATATTTCGAGATAGGGCACTCATGTCACCTTTCTTCGGTATTTTAAGCCCTTTCATTTTACTCCATATCTTTGCAAGACGTTTGTACTCTTCCATCATGTCCAACACTTCTCTAACTTGACGACCAGAACCTCGAGCTATTCGCATCATGCGTGATTCATTCATGAGCTTTGGGTTTGAACTATCCAACTCTGAAACATCAGCAATTAAAGTTTGGAATGTGAAGATATGTTATTTCAATGAGAGCATAAATCTTGTCTATGGATAAAGTAGGTATTTTCAACAATCAATTCCTTGTGCATACCTTCGTTTGTCATTGAATCCATCATTGTCATGTAACGCTTAACTTTTGCCTGGCTTTCTTTCTCACGGCCTTTTGGCATTAATTCAGCACTAAATCCTGGAAGCATAGAAAACACCTACACATCAACCAATAATCAGTCAAATAAAGTTAGCAGCCACTATTAGACTATAAGTATATAGAAATTATCAAACAAGCACTTATTAGTATCTTACGACACATTAAATGTAAATGAATCAAGAAATAAAAAGTCAACGAAACATATTAAGGTAAACCTGGCTAATAGGACCCATTTTAAGTATGTTCTGAAATTGCTCATACATAATCCTCAAGGTGAAGTTTCCTTCGGACAGCTTTTGAAGCAATTCAGGCTGTTGATCCATAGGAACAACTTCATGAATTTTGTCCATAAACCCAGACCAGTCACCCATGCCTAGTTCAAAAGCCGTTTGACAATGATTTAAGACTAATTACATATAGGAACTTGGTAATGGTAACCATTGTATGTCGTTGATAGATAATAATGTATTGACTGAGGAGAAACAAGAAAATACACACCTAATAGACGACTAACAAACGGCTTAACTTCAAAAATTTCGAACTCATCCATATGTTCACCAGTTCCTATGAATATGACAGGACTCTTTGTTGCTGCAACACTGCACATACAACATTAATAAGACCAAAGTACCCAAATCACATTACACATATAAACAAAAATATATACAAAATTTCAATTTCAGGTTTGCCTAATGTAATATCAACAATTAATTGTTTTTTTTTGTTTACAGTTAAATTTTCTTACTTCAATCTCTAAATTGAATTGGTGACTGAGGAACTAGATACTACAAACAAAATCATTTTAAAGTCGAATATAACTAATTTTCAAATTCTTTCAAGTAATTCTATATAATGTAGAATTGATACTACTGGGGTAGTTCAAAATTTAGGTGAACAAATTTGCAATACACATGCATCTATGACTTTGAAATTAGAGTATTATCAGCTGTTGCGAAATTCATTTATTTATAGTTTGAAAAATTGAGAGTAAATATGATAGTAACACTTACGCGCTAAGAGAACCACCACCCTTGGCATGACCATCCATTTTGGTGATAATTACAGCTCCAACAGCAACACTCTGTTTAAATGCTTGGGCCTGATCAAAAGCAGCCTGACCAATACTGCTATCCATAACAAATATAACAAGATCTGGTTTCTGAACAACGCAAAGAAAAGATATTATAACTTATTTGTTTTTGGAAATAAATATCCAATGCATATGGCATAAACAAGACATACAGTTGCTTCTGAAACTTGGCGCATTTCTTCAAAAAGAGCAGCTTCTTGTTTGTGCCGCCCACTAGTATCTACAATTATAAGATCACAGTTTTCTTCCTTGAATCTCTCCACACCTTCCACAGCAATTTTGGCAGGATCTGATTCCATATAGCTGTAGAGAAACGAAGGCTCAGCAATGCAATAATTACTTGGTAATTGAAATCATAGATATTGAATTGCAACTGACATAGAAGCTTCCATATCAAATAAGGCAACAGTACTATCTAAGGATCTTATATACAAACAATATTAACCTACAATAAATATAATCATATACCTTCCATAAAATGGAATCTTAGCTTTAGTTGCATTTTGCTTCAATTGATCAAATGCACCAGCTCTAAATGTATCGGCACACACTAAAGCTGGCTTCCATCCTTTCTTCTGATAATAATGCGCATATTTCGTACATGTTGTAGTTTTCCCAGAACCTAAATTCATTTTAAAAAGAAACAGCATAAGTATCTATCAAATGCTTCTAAACTTTTCCTATATAATCTAAAAAGAGATTAACAATTTATAAAAGCTGAGAGTCGCTACATACTCCTCAAGATAATGTATAAATGAAGAGAACCAAGTTAGCATATGCGCAAGTGTGTATAACATAATCTGGGTCAACTGAACATTACATAATAACTAAAATTCAAAACCATAAACATATTAAATAATCATAATGTGAATTTAATTAAGAGATAACATTAACAAACCTTGTAATCCAACAAACATGACGACACTTGCTTTTCCTTTTTTGGGAACGAAAGCAGGTTTTCCAGGATCCAACATTTTGCATAGTTCGTTAAACACAGCCTACAAAAACAAGCTTCAATCGATTAATTTGATATTTGCAACAAAAAAATAAAAATAAAAATTCGAAAAGGAGAAAAAGGAAAGAGTACTTGTTGGATGATTTTGCGTTTATTGTGACCGGCGGCGAGATCGTCGAGGTTAACGATCTTCTTAATGTTAGTTTGCATGTCACGAACGAGCTTGAATTGAACATCGGATTGAAGGAGAGCTCGAGTGATTTCATTGAGGCAATCGTTGAGGACTTTTTCGTCAATGATCGTTGCATTGCTCATCTGCTGGAGAGCACGTGAAATGCTCCCTCCTAATTGTGCTAAAACCATCTTGCCTGTTTCTACAGATCAATCGATTTCACAGGATTAGGGTTTCGGTGAGGAAGATGAAGATTATTCAGATGATGAGGATTGGTTGGTCTTTTTTCTTCCGACGCCGGTAAAAGAAACGGAGTGTATGTAACCGTAATGGGCCTCAAATTGGGCCTTAATTTAGGTACTAGTAGTCTTTTTCCTAAAATATGAGTTAAACTTGATGATTAGTTGTGATCAAAACATTGATGTTTAGTGTGAGTGAACATTAAATGACATGGGTTTTATGGTCGGATACTTTGATATTGATAGATCTTAATCTAACCACCTCTCTTTTATTTACTCGCCTTTAGTTGGTTAGTTTTATCTCACTTCTCACTTATTTAGCAAATTTTCGATAATCTAAATGAATAAAAAGTAATTAGAATGTAAACCGAGAAAATTCATGATAATTTTTTTATTTTTAAAAATTAATTATTTTTATTATAACACTCATGATCTGTTATTAATATATTATATAATAGTAATTTATATTCAAATCGATAAAAATTGTATAAAGAAATTAATATTTTTAAATATCTTTTTATGAAAATCGTAAAGATTGAATCATTTAGATTTATTTTTTTTAAAATCAAATCACAATAATAAACTTTAATATTTTTTTATTAGTATAATATATTGTACTCATATATTATTTAATTTTTTCTTAATAATATTTATTAGTTAAAGTTAATTTATTTTATTTTTATTTTATTTATTTTAAATATAGTTGATTATTGTTATTTTTGTAATCTTAAATTAAGTATATTATATATTATATTTTACAACAACGTAGTATCTTACAGTATTGTTATAATATTAATATTTTTTTTTACAATTATAATTTGAATATTTAAAAATTGATCTAAATTAAATCACTGAAAATAAAATGAGATCAAATTAATTTGTTTTTTTTTTAAAAAAAAATTATCATCATAACTGAATCTAATAACAACCTCTTTTTTTCATCTCAAGTTTGATGAGAGATATTTTATAAATTGTATTTGTGGTATTTATGATGTTCAGTCTATACACTCTTGACTTAACGAAATATATGTGCATTAAATATTCAAAAGTTTTATTTTTTTCATATTTATTTTTAAAATTCTTTAAATTTTGCTAAAATTAACTAATCTAAAAATATTATTTTTACATATAAATTCATCAATTCAAATATATTTTTGAGCATATAAGTGACGAACTCCAAACACCCTAAATTTTACTATGGTCCAACTGATGAACTATGTGTTTATTTAACTAAAAGAAAACCATATGTCCTTTTTTGTAATTATCTGTATATCTGAGTTTTATTTATTATTGAACTGTTACCGTTGATGTTCTGGTTTGTGGTTGTGAATAGATAGATATGGTAGTTTGGGTTTCAGATATAGTTGGACCTGGAGGGAGCTGCAATTGCAGGTTTTCATGTCTCCGACGTAGGATTAATGTTAATCGACCAAACACCCCCTTAGTGTCGATTCTTTTTCCCACAACAACGGGATGGTCTAATCACTGTCACTCTAGTGTTGTTCCTCGAGCTCTGAATCCCAAAACGGGAGATCAAAATTCTACCACTTCATCTCAAGTAAATTCAACCCCTTTATCTTTTATTTATTTATTTATATATTATTAAATTCATTGATAATAACAACACTAATTGCTAATACAAATGTATTCGAATGGTGTAAAATAGAAGGAGGATTTAGCGTATGTGGCAAAATTAGTGGTGGGTTCTTTTGGTGGTGCGGGTGCAATCAAATATGGCAGCGCTGTTTTCCCTGAGATAACCACTCCCAACCTTGTGCTGGCTCTTGCGATCATTTTTGCTCCTGTGCTTGTTGCTGTCTTACTTTTGGTCAATGAAAGTCTTCGTACGAAGCCATAGAAACATTAGCTATTTATGATTATGAACAAAATATACTGTAATTATCATTTATTTGTTTGTTGTTCTGTTGCATTTCATAGTTTCTGTTCAGAGTACATCAACATTGCCGAATAGATTGGACACATTACCAAACTAATAATCAAGTACTGTTTTTCGATGATAACAGGTTGTTACTCATTAGTGTCAACTTTGATATCTTTGTTTTTTTTGCCAATGCACGGCTTCATATCGAGTAAATTGCACACCTGTCTTCCTACAACATCAGATTCAAAACGAAAAGGCAAAACTCCTGGTATAATTTGATTAACAAACAGAACTCTGACTATCAAAGTAAACCCGACACTTCATTAGAACCAACTTGAGGTCAATGCCAGAAGGATTCATTTGACAACTAAATGTTATTGGATCCCCTCGTGGTCGAAAGAAATAAAGAAAGCAGCTATGCAAATAACAGATAATGTGAATTTGTAGAGTTGTCGTTTGGAATAAGGATTTATGAAACTGCCAATGCATAAATTTTTAGGTTATTCGCTGAAATGGAGCTTAGACCTCTTATGAAATAAACACTATCTTTCTCTAGTGCAACCTGTTCATGGGGTACAAAAAGATTCATCAACAAGTTACTATTCTGTATAAACTGCCTCGTGCCAAAATTTATATAAGTACAAGAAATAAAAGAATATGCAGCATTAGTTTCATTTTGCTGTGTTGCTCTAACAATTTCCATTTATAGCAATTGAACTATTTCCATTTATAGCAATTGAACAATTTTCATTTTCGAATCATTACAACTCTAGCCCCAGTTAGATAAACTACATTCTGGAGACTCTTGACCGCCTAATAATTCCATTGAACTAAAGATTATCTTTAAACCACTTTAGAGCCCCATTTGCCACAGACCTGCAAGTTTCAGTAGTGGTAAGTTTTAATCAACTCATCAGATGCACAAAACAATTACAAAAGTTTGATGAAAGAAGAAACTTTCAACCTAATAGTAGGACTAAAACAAATGAAAAATAGGCACCTTATCTTATAAATGACAATAATCGAATGGCATATAACATCTATTCTTGTTGAATAATAATTTTCAAGTCAAAACCATATGTGAGGACTCAATATTGAAAATAAATTGCTTATCAAAAAAATAATAACGAAAATGAATCACCAATGGAGAATCTCAGTTATGATGTATCAACTCAAACAATAATAATAATCTTGTTACCAAGAATCAGATCTTACTAGAAAAATAGCAAGTGAGTACATAAGGAAAATGACATGGGATTAAATGTCGAGTTTTTCTTATGTGATTAAATGTATAGATAGTTAAATGACATTGGATTAAATGATATGAGTACATAAACTGACACTTTAAAAGAGTCATGCTCTGCGTAATTAGTGATTAAAGTCAGAGATCGAGTTTCTAATTAATGAAAACTGAAGGTTCTATATATTGATAAAAAAATCAAATAAAAAATACAAGAAGAATGTTATTACCCAGCCGCGTTCTTTAGTTTATTCCATAAGTCATCTTGGTCTTCAGATTTCTCTGGTTTTTCTGTGACTGTTGCTGTTGGACTTTCGGTCCTTTGAGCTGCAGGACCTTCCTTACTTCCTGCTGCAGAAGGTAAAGATCATGGTTAACAACTCAACAACTTAGTCTATATATTGCATTGTAACATTGCTCTATTGCTACTGGCAAATATATTTAGAAGACCCAACCAAGTATCACATGTTATATTAAAGATTCAAGAGGTCCAATGAACTGTTCCTATAAATTGTGAGATATATGGAGGTAGAACAACAGATATACAAATGATAAAGAAGCCACCTACTGGAAGATTGAGTTCTAGGACGGGATCTAGAATGACTGCTTGTGTCACCTAGAGAAGCAAGTTCTTCAAGTACCTCACGCTCCTTTGAACTGAAGAAGCAAAGCAGAGGCAATTCATATCAAACTGCTGATATGGACAAAAAAAAAAAAAACGCAGCACAGGATGGGAACAACAGAGAAAAAAATCAAAATAATAAAATGACTATGTTACCTAATACGTTTTGGTATTGTAACTTTAACGGTAAATAGGTGGTCACCACGTATTGATGGTTTGTTTAATTTTGGTACACCTTTCCTTGCAAGGACGAGGATATCTCCAGGTTGGGTGCCGGAAGGGATTTGTAGTTCAGAAGTTCCTTCAACTGTCTTAACCTGTTTGAGTGCCAAAAAGTTTAAACTGTTGTAATGCCATAAGGTAACAAGTCACATAAATATAGACACCCAAAAAATAAAAGCTAAAAGAAAAATTATATATTCGGCAAAAATCAAGTCCTAAGTCTTAGCATTCAATAAAACAAAATCTCAGTATAAAAAAGGCCAAACATGTTTGTAAATGAGAAAAGGCCAGACTATTTTCAGTTTCAGTCTTACAAAATCTCATCAAGCAAACATGTTTAAGAGATTGCAGTCATCATCTGACTTTATTTCAAGCAATGCTAGCGAGGCAACAAAAGTACTAGCAGGTAGAATGATAGGGACTTAAGGCCAATATCTAAATAGAATATTAGGGTACATCATGCCAAGTTTCAGGTTTCAAGGACGATGTGATTGGTATTGAAAACAGATTAAAATAAAGCCTTCATGAAATTAAAAGGAGTAAAGGCATAATAAACCTATAAAAAAATATGCAAAAAATACTCAAGTTTCAAGCATGAATACTATTACTGACTAAATTAATCTACCTTCACTACAGACCCCAGTATAGCATCTAGATAACTGACTGATATTGTTGAGCGGAGATTAATGTCGTCTCTTTGAATTCCTGGTATCTCTTGCACATCAAGATAAACGTAAAGATCTCCTGGAGGACCCCTGCTACGACAAGAAGATCAATAGCTACTTCTAAATCATGCAATTGATCAATCGTATTGTTTGAATTCACGTATTACTAAACCCATTCCAATAAAGACACAATTATTATGCCCTTTGTTGGGAGGAACATGAGAAGATACATATGATTTCTAGCATTGATAAAATAATTAACAAAGATCCTATCAAAGCTTTTCTTATCTCAATGTCTTTGACCTTTTTATTACATACTTGAGTGCAATTCCTTTTTCCATGATTCCAAAGCGCATATATATATTTAAACTTGAAGAGCAGAATGACAGGAAAGACCAACAATAATTTTATAACTTATATTAACAAATTTCACTTCTCTTAATTGGATATATCAGAAGCATAATTTACAGTTGATGTGTTTATCTCCGTATGTACATTTCCCATCAGCTATTTACATTTGAAGAGGTTTTGATGGCAGTATTCTTTGTATGCTACCTCTATGGTCTTTTGGTGGAGCTTAATGTTCAAGTTTTGATGGGAAATTTGTCCCTGTACAGCTGGACATGCCTCATAACATAATTTTTCATGGCGTCTGATGAAGTCTCCTTTCTAAAATGTATAGGGATTGGAATACTGGAATTTGGAATAATCTTTTGTGTGGATGTCTAGAACGGAGATCTTTGTATTCCACCCACGTTTGTCCACATTGAGATGTCTAGTCCTAAGCATGAAGGGATGTGCTTGAAAGTCACACATTGACTGGAAGTACGGCCTAGATAGTGCTTATAAAGCTTGGACAATTCTCACCTTAAAAGTTGGTTTTGTGGGGTTAATTTAGGCCTTAAGTTCAAACTCTAGGAGTTTACATTGAGGAGGATGTAGTGATGTACTCTCCTTTGTAAATCCTTCCTTCCTTGTAGAAGTATTTCTTCCTTCATCAAAGTGTGAGAAGAACGTACTAACTGATGGAAACACAAATCATGTGGTAAATACAATAACAGCAATACATACACAACTTATGATACAATAATTTTGTCCATTTTTCATAATTGGCCAAAGACTTTCACATTGAGAAAACCAGATATATAAATATTAAATATAAATATGGCATACCCTCTTGGTCCAGCATCACCCTCCCCAGCAACTCTTAAAATACTGCCTGAGCTAACCCCGGGAGGAACTTTAACTTTCATGCTTTTCTTAACCCGTATGCGTCCTTCACCACTGCATTTACGACAATATTCAGATATGACTTCACCATCACCTCCACAGCTTGGACATACTGAAACCTAATATTGAGAAGAGATTAGCATAATACACTCAACCAGAGAAAAGAATACATTTTTATCGTATTTAAGAAAACTGTGCACAAAATGAACATGAAGCGAAGCGATGAAGTAATATAAGCAATTGATGAAAAATATATCATTATTCCCAAAAGTGAAACATATTGATGTCAACAAGAGCCAAAAACAGCCAAAACCTTTTCCAACTAGGTGATGATTAGGGTGCCAACAATTCATGAAAATAAAAGGAAAATTATAAAAGACCATGCAGAATGTTTAATGTAGAATGGAAGGCATAGGTCTGATTTACTTTTATCCATTTATTTTCTTTCTACATTCTGGCTGGAGGAGAAGGGCTATATAGGTTGCAGGTATGTGGTTTACTTGTCTCTTCCAGTCATTTCATGCAGAAAATGGGATTCTTTTGCAGGACTATCAGAGCGGAAATCAATTACAACACATAAATACAATCAAGAGTTGTTTGTCAAGAGTTATCGGTTCTTGTTCTCCACATCAGCACAGCAACAGCATACAAAATAAAAATAAGATAAAATAAAAAGACATCCAGACCCATTAGACAAATAACTCAAATTACCTGTGAGAACAATCCAAAAGGTGTTTGTTCGGTCCTCATCACCTGACCCCTCCCACCACAAGTTGAACACACTCTCATCTTGGAGCCTAATTTTGCACCAGTACCAGTACAGACTTCACATGTTTCTAAATGGAAAAGCTCAAACTCTTTCTCTGTTCCGAAAATTGCCTCAGAAAACTCCAAGGAGAAATCATACCTGTTGACATTTGAATCATAAGTCTTCTCAATTAACAGAAAACTCTCATTAAAAGTTCAAAAGCTGTAATGTTTTTATGTGTAGAACTATCAACATACAATATAACAATGTGAGACCATCGATGATATCTGGAGAAAGTTGTTTCTTACAATTTTAGTGTGTTAAATTTTTATGCGGGAGTATTTGAGTGTAAAGTTATTATCTCATATCAAACACTTCCCATGATCCCTCCATCATGCCCAACCAAAGTATGAGATCTTGGTGTTGTATTCTCTTCATGGATCCGTTCCTTGTATCTTAATGTAAAATGTCATATAGTAATATTGTGTTGACACACTATGAGGGTTATTTGGCTAGGCGTGTTTATGCTATTTGAACTACTCTCTAGTATTTGACCAAGAAAAATAATATAAATAGGGTTCTAAATTAGTGATATGTATACAAAATTCAAAACCATTATGGTTTATTAATAATTTGTTTATTTTCCTCAGTTTCCCCTTTCTTGTGAAAATCCTCTACACGCATCAATGACCAAGCTGTATTCAACTAGGCGAGATTACAAATATGGATCAAACAACTCCCATTGGAAACTATCAAAAACATAATTTTCAAAAAATCAAGTAGTTAAATAATCATTCACTTGGCATACATGGCCAGAAGAAAAATTCCCAATTATCCATTGTAACTCACCGGATGTCTTCACCCTTAGTAACAGTACTACGGCGCCGTGTGCCAAATCCAGTTGGATCCATACCAGCAAAGCCACCCATATTTGGCCCAAAAAATGTCTCAAATAAATCGAATGGATTGGTCTGTAAGAAAAAGATTATTAAATATAAATCTACCTTAGAGAAGCAGCAACAAACGGGTAAATAGAGTGAAAGAAAGGTTGAAGTGGCATGAATTTAAATTTATGCCAAACTGAAGGCAATATGTGCGATTGGAGCATCAGTATAATAATGTGTAACTCTCCTGACATGCAAGTTTTATCATTCTTTCAAGTGTGTGGCTCCCAATCTTACATACAAAACAAACAAACAAACAAACAAAATCATATTGAATACCGTATAGGCACTTGATCCTCCTCCCACTGCACTCTTAACTCCTGCTTCTCCATATTGATCATACAAAGCCCTCTTTTTTTCATCTGATAGCACCTGACAGTGTTGTAATTCAGAACTCAGAAGCTAATGTCATATATACAATGTAAAGTAATTATATAGTTGCTGATACAAGTATAAGATAGATTAGTGATCAGGTTCAAAAATGAATCAGGAGCTTAAGACATTTTTTCCACCAACCCAATTAAGAGTAATAAGTACCATACAACTTTTGTATGATGTTGAGTCCTTCATAGCACAGCATTAGTAAAAACATAGAAACAGATACATTTGCTCATCTACGCTTTGAAACATGACTTATCTGTTTTGTCTGCCATTTCCTATGTTTTAATTGAGCCATTTTAGAGTACTAGCCTGTTATTTAGCTTAATTTTTCATAGTACAGAAATGTTTATTTTGTTCATATTGATGGTCTTATTCTGCAACAAAATGCAAAAAAAAATTGCTGAAAATCTTTTAAAAGCAAGGACTCTTTAGTCTTTACTCTTTACAAATAAGAAAACCATGAAATTGAACAGAAAAAAATAACCGGTTCAGACCAGATGCAACTAAAGCACAATTAATCCCATTTAAACTTCAGGTGAGAGACCAAAGCCTATGTGTCTCTAATGTAATTTTTTCGTGATACTGAAAACTGAAAGAAAAAGTTCACGGAGTTGGGATCCTAAACATCTATTCATTCACTAAAACATAAATTCGGTAGATTACTTTTGAAAATGATGTTGAACATGCATACTATTCCAGTAAAGAAACCATAATTTAACAACAACGAACAGTTAGTAGTGTAATTTCCATGCATACCTCATATGCAGCACTGATCTCTTTGAACTTTTCAGTTGCCCCAGGTTCCTTGTTCACATCAGGATGGTACTGCATAGAAATCAAATAAACAAAAAATCAAATGCAAAATCTTAATCATATGCATTGATAACCCGAAGAAATAAATACAATATCAAAATGGAGGAGAGCGTAATCTTCAAACAATTTATTACAATAGAGAATTAAAATTAAATTCAGCAAGAAATTTAAAAATTAAAATAAAATCGCGAATGAAAATTGGATACCTGACGAGCTAACCTTCGATAAGCGGCTTTGATTTCTTTACCGGTGGCGGATTTGGGAACTCCAAGAGTAGAATAATAGTCAGAAGAAGCAGCAAAAAGAGTGTGAAAGCGTTTTGTTCTATTAGAAACCTTTGAATTGGAGTTGGAGAAAGTAGAAGGAAAAGGAGAAGGGGAATGAATCGAAAGGAAATTGTTGTTACTGTTGTTGTGGGAGCGGAAATTGATTCGTGTGTAGAAACAAGAATGAGTGGAAGGGGGTGAGAGTAGAGAGAGGGATATAACTGCCATTGAAATTGAAACTAAATGTGGAAAAATTTAAGTTAGTTAAGAAGAAGATGAAATGGTTAATTGTTCATGATTTTAACGCAGGGTTGTATTGTGGGAACAAAAAAAAAAGCGTGTTAAACGAATAAAAGTGGGGTTTTATGGGTGCTGCTGGTGGTGGTGGCTGGACTATTGGCATTGGTACAGACTAGAAATGGAAGAGACTTCGTGGGACCCACAACCACGAGATAAGTTGTGGTGCTGCCTCACCAGTTTTATTATGTTTATTTACACCTCCTGTGGCCTAATGCTGACCTTGTGCAATTTTTATTCTCTTTTACTCTCACCAACGACTAACTAAATAATTTTTTAAAACAATCGTTAGTAAATAAATTAATTGCTGATATTTAATATAAGTTCAAGACCGAAGTCAAAGTTAGTTATAAATTTACAATTACGCTATCAACTTTTTATTATGATTACAAATATCTTAATTTAGATCAAAACTCTATAATTTTTGTTCTTATCACAATTCACAAGTATCTTTCTTCAATTTTAGTTATATATTTTTTTGTATGTATTTTTTATAAAGTTTTAATGTCTTATCTAAGTTGTGTCATAAAAAAAAAACTTCAATAATTGTGTGTTCATATCGTTGTTGTCGTCCTTGTAGAATACTGGATATCTGGACTTCATAGATGACCGTGGTTAATGATGAATTGAATTTCTGATCTTCCATTGACTACACTCTGACTAGTTCCTGAAGTGTGGAATCTTGGAAAGAAGCAGAAGGCAACGAATTTAGCTGCATTGCTGGTCCTGAAGATAGCAAGGCAGCATTGCGGGTCCTGAAGATAGCAAGGCAGCATTGCGGGTCCTGAAGATAGCAAGGCAGCATTGCGGCCAGGTGAACTGGATTCGCAGAATTGAAAGCAGACTTTTTCAATTCTGCTAATGCTTTAGGTGTAATTTGTTGTTCATGTTGCTATGTGCCTCGATAATATTGACTTCATTTCGCATGTTTGTTTCTAACATTAAGATGTATAGCAAAATACTACACCAAGATGCAGAAAAATATTGTCTGGTTAGTTAATTAATTATATCTTGTGTTTATTTTTCCAGAAAAAAATACGTATAGTTAATTGTTTAATTATCTCATCACACATAATAAGATACCTCTTTTCACTTGAAATTGATCATACAAAATTTTGATTAGTTTGTTTGAAGCCCGAAAAGTTTTTTTGCTAGAATTGACCCGGGGTTAAATAAACTAATCGAATTGTGCAGTAGATACAAGTAGCGCATACGCTCATGGTTGTCACTATATCAACTGTACACAATGGAAATCAAAATAAGCATGTATGTAGCGCATACGCTCGTGGTTGAAACTATATCAACTGTACACAATGGAAATCAAAATAAGCATGTATGAACAGTCATTGCCGTAGTAATAACTGAAAATATAGTATAAGAGCAAACTGATCTTGGACATTCTCAATAATACACTTAATGCCATATCGATTCCACGGGAAAAAATAATTGAATTAACCGACAAATAATTATTATCAATTCTATTCCAAGTTAGTGTATAAGATAACCCCTGGACTAAGAATAGCTACCTTTCCTTGGCCTACAGGAGCTACACAAACTATAACAATTAACAATGAATATTTTTTTGAAAATAAACACCAAATATAATTGAATAACCAGATACAACTATTTAACCGCCTTGATTGTGATATTCTACCCCATTGATTGATTAGAAGCCATCAGGAGGGAAACTTCCAGGAAAAGGGTTGTATTTTTGTGCCTGATTCAGATGCATTCGCAGAGCATAGTTGTTAACCTGTTAACAAAGTCATAGATACGACATCCATCAGCATGTGCAAACAGATTGTTGAAATACAAAATTTATTTTTGGGGAAGGGTGTTAATCCTATAAAAATTTCCTCCACGCCAAGTGTCAACCACACAGGGAATAATAATACATATCAGTTTATGCAAAGACCTTTAGATGCACTTCCATGTAAAGGTATCTTAGCAAAATTATGCCTACTGCATTGACCATCAATCTCCACAATTGTCATCATTAAGTCATTTGTATTTATAAAGTTTAACATCATTTCCTCCTCATCTTTACCAAACCAATTTACAAAGGAAATGAATTCAAATTGTATGTAGAAAACTAGATAGCAGTTGAATTTTCCAAAATTTTCAAACCAAATAATATGAATGATTGAAGTGTTTCAAAAAATGATGAACTGTGTACAAACAGGGATAAAGCTGATCTCTAACCTCAAGAGTTCTGATCTGTTCCTGGTATTGAGACACCAACTGCTTCAACTGCTGCAACTCTCTCTCTTTATCCTCATAATCAGAAAGGCGTTCAAGCTGGATTCTAAAAGCACTTTTGAAACAATTTCTCTCCTTTGTCAAGAGTTCAACTTGATATTTCAACATCAAATTTTCCTGGAAAAAAAAAACCTCTTATGACAACCAACTATATACAAGCTCAGCACTTACAATCCACAATTATTTTCCACAACAAACAATTCCACTCCATAATTATATTCCAAATTCTGAATACCAAATTCTAGCACGACAATTTCCAAACCATTAAGAAAAGGCGAGTACACCCTAAACACATACCCTTTGAAGATCAGTTATTGCCCCAGAACTCGCATGTGCGCTGATGGATTTCTCCAAAACCTCAAGCAATTTTGCAGCACGGGCTCTGGCATCATCAACACTAGTAGCACATGTCATCTCCCTAACAAACAAGTCAATCCATTCCGGTCCATCAGCAGGAAGATTGTTTTCAGCTGGCTGATTCCCAGAAGCAGAAGCATCCCCGTTATCTGCAACAACACCTGCAAGTTTTTCCAAAACTAATCCATCAAAGAATCATTTTATCAAGACACAAAAATACCATTGGAGAAATTGCATAACAAGCCACGACAATCACAATTCACTATACAAACATCCAAACGAAATTTGAAATATTACACATTAGACATGTACACAGATAACAATAAAACATCATATCAAATTATCAATTATCACAGAACATGTTTATTAAAATCAAAGATTCCTAATAACCTAATTTGTTGATGAACATTTGAAGTAGTTATATCCATTATTGAACCTGTTTCAACGGTAGCATCAAGTTGCGGAACATTAACAGAATTTTCATCTGCGGATCCCAAGCAAAGCCCGTGCAGGCTCTTGATAGCAGCATCTAAATCATTACCACATTCCTGGAGTGCTCTTTCAATTATCTAAAGATTAAAAAAAAAAAAAACATCAACTATGCAGGAAATTAATAAATTCATCATTCTGACAATTTTTTATTTATTTTATAGTATAAACAAACACAAAAGAAATTTAAAAAAAAAAGAAAAAGAAAAAGTAGAAAATGAAAAACCTGATCTTCCATATGAGGAAAAAGGGATCGAAGGTGATCGATGAGGGTTGGAAGAGAAAGACGAATTGGTGATGAAGAACAACGAATCCTCTTGGAAACTGGGGGTGAAGGAGGAAGGTCTTCGAAGAAAGATCTCTTGCTTCCACACACCGCAGCAGACATCGTTCAAGAATGCGTCCTCGTCTTTTTTTTCTTCTTCTTTTTCTCTATTTACCTAATCTTCAAAACAATACCAATTCAATTCAATTCAATTTCAATCGTGAGAGATAGGGTTTGAGAGGTTGATTCAGGATATATATTATATATTATATATTATTCCTCTCTTCAATTCGTCGAATTCCGAATAACAAGATTG
Source organism: Cicer bijugum (assembly GCA_037974875.1). Classification (NCBI taxonomy): domain Eukaryota; kingdom Viridiplantae; phylum Streptophyta; class Magnoliopsida; order Fabales; family Fabaceae; genus Cicer; species Cicer bijugum. The sequence continues at coordinate 7,546,385 of JBBPBT010001003.1, read as the reverse complement.
GGGGTGTTAGAAAAACTATCTAATGCTATCTGCCCCTACGTTCAACGTTTCCTTCTATTGTTTCTTATGTCGTCACATCGTCCAATAATAATAGTTTTTTTTTTTTCTTGAGAAAAATAGGTATGCGAATTAATAGATTTAATATTCTGAGATACTTTTAATTTAGATTTAGAAACTATTTAAAGATTTAATTGTAAAAATTTCAAATATTCATTTCCTTAAAAAATATAAATTCATATTTTTTTGGTAAAAATATTCTTCTATGTCTAGTGGAATTGATTTACTAAAGAAATTGACATAATACCAAAATACTTGTTTAATTATAAATTTGATTACATATGAGGTTGAAAAGAGGGGAGAACATTTGACAATTTGAAAAAATGGTTTGGACAAACCACCTACTTTTAAAATGGTTTTGAACAAACCACCTATTTAACAAATTATAGGTTCAATTCATCTTGTTTATATATGGGAGGAAATTGGTCCTCTCAACTATTATTAAGTATTGAAGATGAAAAATATTCCGTAGAAAATACAAATATATAAAATTTATTTAAGAATATAAATTTTTTTTCTTAAGTATATTTTTTTTTTCAAATTGGTAAGGTTGTACTTCTTTTTTATGATTTATGATCTTATATTTCTCTTTTGAGTAATCATGTATAAAAAATATATTAAAATAAGATAAAAATAAAATTGTATGAATAAAGTAGTAATTATAATATTGTATTTGAGATGACTTTTTTTTTTTGCAATGGAATTGTGATAACTTATGGGATTATTTGTATTTTTTCATATGTTTTTTTGGAATTTAAACGTGAATATCTCTGTATCGATATCTAAAATTTTTATATTATATTTAATTAATCTTCATCGACTTATAAAATGAGGACCGTCAAACTTTTGTAGAGTTATATCTTGTATATTTATTGAACTTAAATTTTTCTTGATATATTGTTCACATCTAACACTATTAAATTTGATACATATATATAAAAATAGTGAGTGGCTCGATTGATAGACTCTGATATCATCTTGTGTATTTTATTTTTCGGTTTAATTCGTCATCGTAAAATTGACTTGTTAGGTGATAAGTGACAAACTCATGTACATCTATGTCTTTTATTTACGTGGGATTTAAAATTTTCCAATATGAGATCCAAAATTTGGTTCTCCATGTTATGATAGTCTAGTTCCTTCAGCTAAACTCAACATTTGTTTGCTACACATTAATACTCTTTATTGAGAGGTTTTTGGTTTGATTAATTGCAAAAAATAAATTGTTAAGTTCTATTGTATTAGTAAATAACGTACATACTTAGTGTAAATTGTAGAATCTCGTGAACCATCAAATATTTGAACACAAGTTACTTCCATTGTCGTTAGATTGAGGGCTCGTATTTTATGTATCGCGTATTGAAGCAACAAAAACTATTGATCCTTCAATCTCACTATGACGATGGAAACATCTAAACACTTGCAATAATGAGTATACTCCACCAGTATGAGTCAGTTAATTCACAAATATAGGTAAAGGAGGATTTGATGCCCAACCCTTTGCGATGCACCCATCAACATTAACATGATACATTGGTGTTTAAATGCCTCAAAACATAACACGATTTTGACTTGTTTTACCATCTTACGGGTTAATCGATGTTTATTCCTCGCAAATGTGATCCACAATATAATTATTGTCTGTCTGCATCAGAATTATAGTGAAATATTACTCTGTATATATAAAATATGACATCGTATATTTTATCTTATTTCACTGTATTTATAATTATTTTTACTTGATTAATTTAACGTATCTAATTTATAATTTGTTGTTAAATGATGAATGTTTAATACTTATGACTATTTTTTAGTGACAAAGTCACTTTATAACTAATGCTTGATATGACAATATCCAAACGTTAATAGGATATCAAAGTTTAATTCATTTTACAATACAAAATAATAATAGGATATAAAAGTTTGATTCATTTTACAATACAAGATAATAAACATGTGTAGATCTTATTGATAAATAGTTAGTAGTTAGTATTTTTTATTTTTTTTTATATAGTTTTTTGAACGAATGAAATGTCAAAGTGTGCATAATAATATGAGAATACAAATGTGGCATAATATCCTTATTAACGTCAAAATTTGTGAAAATGATGTTAAGAGAACTAGTTTTTTTATTACTTTTATTTTTTTTTTTAAAGTTTTGGTATAATT
>JBBPBT010001003.1:7525476-7544132 GCA_037974875.1 Cicer bijugum | reverse complement strand
ATTTTACAATAATATAATTAAAGACGGAGATATTATACACTATATTCACAAGACATTAATATGTTCAATAAAACCTCTAAAATCAAAAGATAATAATTATGCAGAAAACATAATTCTCATTATTCAGTCAATAAATTTGTTTCAATATTATGTCTACCTTAACTTAATTAAATATCTATTGACAATATATCATCAACTTCACTTGATCACAGACATAAATTCACGTCTTATTTTTATTTTATTTTATATATAGAGACATCAATTCACGTCTTATTTTTATTTTATTTTATATCTTCAATATCATTATGTTTATTTTCACTTCTTAGATTTGAAATTGCAATTTCTCTTTCACATAAAGGTAAAATTAGTTTATCATAATTGAATAATATTAATATTTTCAATTACAATTATTTTTTTTTTATAACTTGTTATAAAATTGTTTGCAATTTATACAATAACAAATGTAATTATAATTTTATAAATCTTAATTCAATTGATAAATATTAATATTATTAAACTGAATATCTATTCTAAGTTTAAATTTAACATAGTGCAGTTGCGTGCGATTTTTTTTTACTATTTTATCTTAAAAAAATGTGACTAAGAGTAGTTATTGTTTTTTAAAAGTTAACCTTCATGTTAAAATCTAAAAAGCTTTTCATTGGTGTTATCAGCAAAAACACGGGTGTTAATAGCAGCGCGTTAACATAGTTGGGTCGTAACCAAGTACTTCGAGTAAGGGTAACCCAATTTAAAAAGGCGGTGTCAAAATGCCGGCACGTGCTTGTGTTACCGTCATTACATCGATAAATCTAAAAAAGCGATTCCCAAACGCTCTAATTTCTCGTTCTATTGAGCCCCATATCTTTTCTCTCATTTCATTTCACTCATAAACCCTAGAACCTGCTACTACTCACTCTGTGGAGCTCTCAAAAGCGCTTCGTTCAATCTACGAAACGAATAACATGTTTTGAACACACCTCCAAAATCTCAATAATTCAACACTGAATCACTTAAGCAATTTTCAGAAGCTTTAAGCTTCGATAAGAGTTCAAGATGTGGAACAACGGCCAGATTGCGCCACCTGGAACTACGGTTCCTTCGATTCCACCGCCTCAGGCTTCACAGCCATCATACACGGTGCTTCCACCGCCTCCTCCACCACCGGTGGAGACTGAGGCAGATGCAGAGGCACGGCTCGAGGAGAAGGCTAGAAAATGGCAGCAACTGAACTCGAAGCGTTACAGTGACAAGAGAAAATTCGGTTTCGTTGAGACGCAGAAAGAAGATATGCCTCCTGAGCATGTCAGAAAAATTATCAGGCAAGTGTTCTTTCTTTTTCCAGCTATGATTTCTTCACTTTCGGTTTATTTGCTGCTATGAAGAATGTTGGAACCTGTTTGTGTAGTTTTATAAGTTGCGAGTAAGTTTTGAAGCGTTGATTGTGCTGGTGTATATTGCACTTTTTAGGATTTAGATGATAAGAAGCTCTACCATAGTATGTGTTGCGAATTGTGAATTCGTTATCTAGAGCTCAATGCACTCAACTGTTTTTTGTTTCCTTTGAACAACGCGGGGTAATTGTTTTTGAGGGTTTTGAAGTAAAAATTGAAGTACGCACATGGTTTGCTTTAAGATAGGTGTAGGAAGACACACTGATGATAAGCTTTTAATTTGTACTTATATATTATATATATATATATATATATATATATATATATATAAGTTAGTTGATACTATTTTCGAGCATAGAATTATTGTTTTTGTTAAGCAATGGAAGATATTGAGATCCTCATTTATGTTGTATGATATATCTGTATAAATCATTGTGATGAGTTTCTATCATATCATGAAATTACTCGCCAGTTGATACACTGCTTGTTGTATTTATTTGCTGTTCTATATTTCAGGGATCATGGTGATATGTCGTCGAAGAAATTTCGTCACGACAAACGTGTTTATCTTGGAGCACTTAAATTCATACCACATGCAGTTTATAAGCTCCTGGAAAATATGCCTATGCCTTGGGAGCAGGTTCTATTCATTTTCTAATTTCTTTTTGTTTTGTCAATCACACAACTTTGCAGTCTGCTGTTCTTCATTTGATTCACTGTACATTGGTCCATTCCTGATATCATCTATAAATCTACTTTTGTGAATATAGGTTCGAGATGTGAGGGTTTTGTACCATATTTCCGGGGCTATCACATTTGTCAATGAAATACCTTGGGTTGTTGAGCCTATTTATCTTGCTCAGGTTTGCTGCTCTCTTTCCACCTAACAGAAATTAGGGATACTTCTATATTGTGTATGATCATGATACATCCTTTTTTTTTAATTTTTTTTTTATCTTTATGATTCTTAACTACACAAAACTATTGCGCAGTGGGGTACAATGTGGATAATGATGAGAAGGGAGAAAAGGGATCGTCGTCATTTTAAGAGGATGAGGTTTCCCCCATTTGATGACGAGGAGCCTCCGCTTGACTACGCTGATAATCTTTTAGATGTTGATCCTCTAGAGCCAATTCAGCTGGAGCTTGATGAAGAGGAAGATTCTGCTGTGTATACTTGGTTTTATGATCACAAGCCTCTTGTGAAAACAAAGCTTATTAATGGTCCCAGTTACCGGAAATGGCATCTTTCCCTTCCAATAATGGCAACTTTGCATAGGCTTGCTGGCCAGCTTCTGTCTGATCTAAGTGACAGAAATTATTTCTACTTGTTTGACATGGAGTCTTTCTTTACAGCTAAGGCTTTGAACATGTGTATACCTGGTACCGTGATTTCTTTCTTTTATGTTTTCATGTATTATTATAAAAAAATATTGCAGCATTCTATATTTACCACGTTTCATATTATATTCACATCAACCTAGATATGGGAAATAATAAAACTAAATAGCGATTTAGTTTGTAATCAAAATGATAATGCATAGAAAGTTATTTTGCATTAAATAGTATAAGTATTACAATGAGGTAAAAATCATGCATTGATTTTTGTTACCTGTGGTCTCTAGGTGGGCCAAAATTTGAGCCTCTCTACCGTGACATGGAGAAAGGAGATGAGGACTGGAATGAATTTAATGACATCAACAAACTCATTATAAGGTCGCCACTTCGGACAGAGTATAGAATTGCTTTTCCTCATCTTTATAACAACAGACCTCGTAAAGTTAAGCTTTGTGTGTACCATACTCCCATGGTTATGTACATAAAAACTGAAGATCCCGACCTACCTGCATTTTATTATGATCCCTTGATACACCCCATAACCAGCGCTAACAAGGAACGGCGTGAGAAGAAAATCTACGATGAGGATGATGACGACGACTGGATTTTGCCAGATGGTGTGGAACCTTTCCTTAAAGATACACAACTTTATACTGACACCACAGCTGCTGGAATATCCTTGCTGTTTGCTCCTCGTCCTTTTAACATGAGATCTGGCCGCATGAGGCGTGCAGAAGACATTCCTCTCGTGTCAGAATGGTACAAGGAGCACTGGTAAGTTTAACTTCCCTCCCTTACAAGCTTTAGAGCATGGCTTTCATTTGTTAATATTGCTTGTGACTGTTTATTGTCTCTAATAGTAGAATGTGAAGATTAACCATTTCTTTGTAATTGCCCAACAGTCCTCCGTCTTATCCAGTTAAAGTTCGGGTTAGTTATCAAAAGTTGCTCAAGTGTTTTGTGCTTAATGAGCTGCATCATAGACCTCCCAAGGCTCAAAAAAAGAAGCATTTATTTAGGTCACTTCAAGCGACAAAGTTTTTCCAGACCACCGAACTTGATTGGGTCGAAGCAGGTCTTCAAGTTTGTAGGCAGGGATACAACATGTTGAATCTGTTGATTCACAGGAAAAATTTGAATTATCTTCACCTTGACTATAATTTTAATTTGAAGCCTGTCAAAACCTTGACTACAAAAGAGAGAAAGAAATCACGATTTGGTAACGCTTTTCATCTTTGTCGTGAGATCCTGCGTTTGACAAAACTTGTGGTGGATGCCAACGTCCAGTTCCGTTTGGGTAATGTTGATGCTTTCCAGCTCGCAGATGGCCTCCAATATACTTTCTCTCATGTTGGTCAATTGACCGGTATGTATCGGTACAAGTATAGGCTTATGCGGCAAATCCGAATGTGCAAGGATTTGAAGCATTTGATTTACTACCGATTCAACACTGGTCCTGTCGGAAAGGGGCCAGGTTGTGGATTTTGGGCACCAATGTGGAGGGTTTGGTTATTCTTTCTTCGTGGTATTGTGCCCCTTCTTGAACGATGGCTGGGAAATTTACTTGCACGGCAGTTTGAGGGGCGCCACTCTAAAGGAGTCGCTAAGACCGTCACTAAGCAGCGTGTTGAGAGTCATTTTGACTTAGAGCTTCGAGCAGCAGTTATGCATGACGTGCTTGATGCCATGCCGGGTAATTATTTTACGATTTCATGTTTTTTATTTCTTTTCTTTCTCCAAATGGTTTTTACATTTTTCTCTCTCTAGTTTTACCCAAGTTACAATTTTTATTATCCCCTGAATCACAGAGGGTATAAAGCAGAATAAGGCAAGAACTATATTGCAGCATTTGAGTGAGGCTTGGCGCTGCTGGAAGGCAAATATTCCTTGGAAGGTAAGCTATTTGCTTGTAATTTGTATGCCACATTTTATTGCAGGTCAATTATTAAATACATGAACACATGATTGGTTGGTTGGATTTGACAAGTACTTAGGTTTTTGTTGAAATGTTATAGATTATGTACATATTGAAGCACAATTTTTACAGTAATGCTTATTAACAAAATTGTGTTCAGTAATTTTAGCCAGGAATGGCTATTTTGGTTTAAATTTGTTATTGGTTCCCGATTGAATTTGGTCTATGTCCTGCGGCTTTGTTGATGATTTGCTTACTTCGGTAACATCTAGGTTCCTGGACTGCCTGTTCCCATAGAGAACATGATTCTTCGATATGTGAAATCAAAAGCAGACTGGTGGACAAATGTCGCTCATTATAATCGTGAGCGTATAAGAAGAGGTGCAACTGTTGACAAGACTGTTTGCCGCAAGAATCTTGGAAGACTGACACGTCTTTGGCTGAAGGCAGAGCAGGTGCATTTAGTGTTTTCTAGGATTAAATATCTGCAGTTTCCCCACTATTTTGAAGAACTGTTTTTGTAGAAATTATTATTATTGGTTTCACGAGGTCACATTCTGATAATTTATATTGTTTGCAGGAGCGCCAACACAATTATTTGAAAGATGGTCCATATGTTACTCCTGAAGAAGCTGTGGCTATCTATACAACTACAGTCCATTGGTTGGAGTCTAGGAAGTTCTCCCCTATTCCATTCCCACCTCTATCATACAAACATGATACAAAGTTGCTTATTCTTGCACTTGAGAGGTTGAAAGAATCCTACAGTGTTGCCGTGAGATTAAATCAACTACAAAGAGAAGAGTTGGGGCTGATTGAACAAGCTTATGACAATCCACACGAGGCGTTATCACGAATCAAGCGGCACCTCCTCACCCAACGGGCCTTCAAAGAAGTATGTTCATATAAATAAGAATTAGTTGTCTACTCTTTAGGATGTTCATCCATAGCCCAAGACAAGTATAATATGTTTTTTTATTTGTTTTGGCAGGTTGGAATAGAGTTTATGGATTTATATAGCTACTTGATTCCAGTTTATGAAATAGAGCCTCTTGAGAAAATTACAGATGCATATCTTGATCAATATCTGTGGTATGAAGGTGACAAACGTCATCTCTTTCCCAACTGGATCAAGCCAGCAGATTCAGAGCCACCACCTCTTTTGGTTTACAAATGGTGTCAAGGTATAAACAATTTGCAGGGTATATGGGACACCAGTGATGGTCAGTGTGTTGTGATGCTGCAGACCAAGTTTGAGAAATTTTTCGAAAAGATTGATTTAACAATGTTAAATAGGTATGCAATTGTAAACCACTTTGTGAAGGAAAATAATGCTATCTTCCTTTCTAAATTTATTTCTACTTTTACAGGCTTCTCCGTCTGGTTCTAGATCACAACATTGCAGATTATGTCACTGCAAAAAACAATGTTGTGTTGTCATACAAGGATATGAGCCACACAAATTCATACGGTCTTATACGTGGTCTACAGTTTGCATCCTTTGTTGTTCAATATTATGGTCTGGTATTAGATCTTCTGCTTCTTGGATTGACTCGAGCGAGTGAGATTGCTGGTCCACCACAGATGCCTAATGAGTTCATTACTTACTGGGACACCAAAGTTGAGACCAGGCATCCAATTAGGCTGTATTCTCGGTACATAGACCGGGTTCACATATTATTTCGCTTCACCCATGAGGAGGCACGGGATCTTATTCAACGATATCTTACTGAGCACCCTGATCCTAACAATGAGAACATGGTGGGGTATAATAATAAGAAGTGCTGGCCAAGAGATGCAAGAATGAGGCTCATGAAGCATGATGGTATTTTTTTTTTCTTTTACCTTGTGTGGGTTTTGACTTGTAATTTTGATAATTGGTTCTTATTATGTTTGTCAATTCACTTTTCCTAATTTCAGTCAATCTTGGGAGGAGTGTCTTTTGGGATATGAAAAATCGTCTTCCTCGAAGCATCACCACTCTGGAATGGGAAAACAGTTTTCTTTCTGTTTACAGCAAAGATAATCCGAACTTGCTTTTCAGCATGTAAGTATTGATTATTTTAATTTATTGCTTTGTCTTCTCCGTCCTTGGTTGTTGCAATAATTACCAATTTGTTATGACTGACTCCAGTTTGGTATGTTAGTCCTCTGTATTTTGGGGGTTGGTTTGTCCTTAACCTGTGTATGATGACTGAATAACCTGCAGGTGTGGATTTGAAGTGAGGATACTTCCTAAAATTAGAATGACTCAAGAAGCATTTAGTAATACAAGAGATGGTGTCTGGAATCTCCAGAATGAACAGACAAAAGAAAGGACAGCTGTTGCTTTCTTAAGAGTTGACGATGAACACATGAAAGTGTTTGAGAATCGTGTGAGGCAGATTCTTATGTCTTCCGGTTCCACTACATTCACAAAAATTGTCAATAAGTGGAATACAGCTTTAATAGGTAAGGGAAGTTGAATTGTATTAGCTCTTTGCAGAGGGTTTCATCAATTTTTTCACTGACGTTGACTCATTTTAGGACTCATGACTTATTTCCGAGAGGCAACTGTACATACTCAAGAGCTGTTGGATTTGCTTGTCAAATGTGAAAATAAAATTCAAACTCGTATCAAGATTGGACTCAACTCAAAGATGCCTAGCAGGTAACAATCATACACTTCTTTAGTAGTTCATTTGGAGCTTTGAGTTCAATTGATCTAATCTATGTTTCTGACTCCTTTACCAGGTTTCCACCTGTTATTTTCTACACCCCCAAGGAAATTGGAGGGCTTGGAATGTTGTCTATGGGTCACATTTTGATTCCACAAAGTGACCTACGATACAGTCAGCAAACAGATGTTGGTGTTACGCACTTCAGAAGTGGGATGAGTCACGAGGAGGATCAGCTGATTCCCAACCTTTATCGTTATATACAGGTGAAGCTTTATTCTTTCTCTTTTATATGTAACTGTGTATTTGCACTTACATTACATTTTATGTTAGATAGATTCATATATATATATATATATATATATATATATATATATAGATGTATATATTTTAATATAGTTCATATTTTTATGATGTTTTGGATGATGCAGCCATGGGAAAGTGAGTTCGTTGATTCACAGCGCGTCTGGGCTGAATATGCAGTGAAAAGGCAGGAAGCACAAGCACAAAATAGGCGTTTGACTCTTGAGGATTTGGAAGTGAGTGCTCTGAAATATTGGGGTTTTGGTGTCTTTGTACTGTGTAGTGGCAATATGTTTCTTTTTCCTTACTCATTTTCTGACTCTTGATCCTGTTGGCAGGACTCGTGGGACAGAGGAATACCCCGTATAAACACTTTGTTTCAGAAGGATAGACACACTTTGGCGTATGATAAAGGATGGAGGGTGCGTACAGACTTCAAGCAGTATCAAGTTTTGAAACAAAATCCCTTCTGGTGGACTCACCAGAGACACGATGGGAAATTGTGGAACTTGAATAATTACCGAACTGATGTTATTCAAGCCCTTGGAGGAGTTGAAGGAATTCTTGAACATACTTTATTCAAAGGAACATAGTAAGTGATATTTTTCCTTCAAACTAGTTTGCTGTTTGGGTTCGAGGAATGATTTTCACTTTGTTTAGCAATTTTCAAAAGCCGGAATGGATCTTGAGGCCATCCATCTATTTATACACTGCTGTTATTTGGGGCTGTTGTCATTTTATCTTATGAATCTGACAGACAGAAACGCCACCCAACATGCACATAGGAGCTTAGGAACACCACATTCTAAAAAATATCGGGCATTAATATGGCAACAGCACATAATTTAAAATGCAAAGAACTTCCTAAGTCATCCATACCACACATAAGTTTGAAGTTTTAATATTGCATGATATATAGTGCACAATGAAATGAAAAGCTTGGGGAAATGTATCTAGTATTACGTGTGATTTCTTTTCTCTTTGAATTCTTGAATAGCTCCCCAATCTGAGTTGACATTGAGTTTCAGTTTTGTAACCGTCATGGAGTCAAAAATAATATTTATCATGCATGGACCAGCCTTTTACCTGGCATTATATTGGTAGAAGGTCTAGGAATTGTAAATCCACTAGTAGCATGTTCAGTACTTAGTTCTTGCTATTTTATCTCCACTATGGTAGAATAATCGGTATATTGTTATTTTTCAATGTTAGTTTTCCAACTTGGGAAGGTCTCTTCTGGGAGAAGGCATCAGGTTTTGAGGAATCTATGAAGTATAAGAAGCTCACCAATGCACAGAGATCTGGTCTCAACCAGATACCCAATCGTAGATTTACTCTTTGGTGGTCACCAACCATTAACCGAGCCAATGTATATGTTGGTTTCCAAGTGCAGCTTGATCTGACTGGTATTTTCATGCACGGGAAAATTCCAACTTTGAAGATATCTCTTATTCAGATTTTCAGAGCTCACTTGTGGCAGAAGATCCATGAGAGTGTTGTCATGGATCTTTGTCAGGTTTTGGATCAAGAGTTGGATGCATTGGAGATTGAAACTGTCCAGAAGGAAACGATCCATCCTAGGAAGAGTTACAAAATGAACAGTTCTTGTGCGGATATTCTTCTCTTTGCTGCTCACAGATGGCCCATGTCAAAGCCTAGTCTTGTTGCCGAATCTAAGGATGTTTTTGATCAGAAGGCAAGCAATAAGTATTGGATTGATGTTCAGCTTCGATGGGGTGATTATGATTCTCACGACATTGAGCGTTACACCCGGGCCAAATTTATGGATTACACGACAGATAATATGTCTATATACCCATCTCCTACTGGTATGTCTCTGTCATTTTCCTATGCTCCTTATATGATTTTATATCTAGTTTTACTTGATGGTTGCTTTCCATGTAGGTGTTATGATTGGTCTTGATTTGGCATATAACTTGCATTCTGCATTTGGAAACTGGTTCCCTGGGTCAAAGCCACTTCTTCAGCAGGCCATGAATAAGATTATGAAGGTAAATAAAAATCTCATATAACAAGTTACATTCGCATCAGTTGAGATTTTTGTGTGGTTGATAAGCTCGCTTGCCTGTAGTTTGTAAATCTTCGACTATCTAATGCAATTGTTTTACTAATGATGTTGTGCTTGTGCAGTCAAATCCTGCATTGTATGTTTTGAGGGAACGAATCAGGAAAGGTTTGCAGTTGTACTCTTCTGAGCCTACTGAACCATATTTGTCTTCTCAAAACTATGGGGAGATATTCAGCAACCAAATCATATGGTTTGTTGATGACACTAATGTGTATCGTGTTACAATTCATAAGACATTTGAAGGAAATCTTACAACAAAACCTATCAATGGTGCCATTTTTATTTTCAATCCAAGGACAGGGCAGTTGTTTCTTAAGGTTTGTTTTAGTGTTCCAGTTCTTACTGACTGTTTCTAAGGTTAGTTGTCTAGGTATTCATGTTTCACATCATACCTTGCAGGTTATTCATACTAGTGTGTGGGCTGGTCAGAAGCGTCTTGGCCAATTGGCAAAGTGGAAAACAGCAGAAGAAGTTGCAGCACTTGTAAGGTCATTGCCTGTAGAAGAACAGCCAAAGCAAATTATTGTCACCCGTAAAGGAATGTTGGATCCATTGGAGGTTCACTTGCTTGATTTCCCAAATATTGTTATCAAAGGAAGTGAGCTGCAGCTTCCTTTCCAAGCATGTTTGAAAATTGAGAAATTTGGGGATCTTATTTTGAAGGCCACCGAACCACAAATGGTTTTGTTCAACATTTATGATGACTGGCTGAAGAGCATTTCCTCATACACTGCATTCTCCAGGCTGATTTTGATTCTGCGTGCACTTCATGTGAATAATGAGAAGGCAAAGATGTTACTGAAGCCTGACAAAACTATCATCACCGAACCCCATCACATCTGGCCTTCTTTAAGTGATGACCAGTGGATGAAGGTAAATTTAATTTCAATTTCGTATATTTTAAACCTGTCAGTTAAGTTCAATGTTTAAACTCTTAGGAAATAGTTGTTACAGAACTGTTGAAATTGACTTTTATATGTTAGTTTGTGAAGGTTTTATTTTGCTGCTTTCTGTTCTCCCTTGGTATTTATAGCCTTTAAAATAATGCCTTGGCAGGTGGAAGTTGCATTAAGAGATCTTATACTTTCTGATTACGCAAAGAAAAACAATGTGAATACTTCTGCTTTGACTCAGTCTGAGATTCGTGATATTATACTTGGAGCTGAGATTACTCCACCTTCACAACAGCGGCAACAGATTGCAGAGATCGAAAAACAGGTTATATTCTGTTTCCCCCTCGTTGCTTTTGTTTTTGTTACCCAAACTTGATTTATTCTGTCATCTCAATCTACGATATTTAACCTAGTTGTCTGTATTCATACTTTATAGGCGCATGAAGCAAATCAAGTGACAGCTGTAACAACAAAGACCACAAATGTTCATGGTGAAGAACTTATAGTAACGACCACTAGTCCCTATGAGCAAGCTGCTTTTGGTTCGAAGACTGATTGGCGTGTCAGAGCAATATCAGCCACAAATTTATACCTTCGAGTAAACCATATATATGTGAACTCCGAGGATATAAAGGTTGGCATTCTTTTTCTTGATTTCTCTAGATCTTGTTATACTTGCAACTCCCCATCTTATTTTAAAGTTGAATTTTGTGGTGCAGGAAACGGGCTATACCTATATCATGCCAAAGAACATTTTGAAGAAGTTTATATGCATAGCAGATCTTCGAACTCAGATTTCTGGGTACTTGTATGGCATAAGTCCCCCAGATAATCCTCAGGTTAAGGAAATCCGATGCATTGTAATGCCACCACAATGGGGGACTCATCAACAAGTCCATCTCCCATCAGCTCTCCCAGAACATGATTTCTTGAATGATTTGGAGCCTTTGGGATGGATGCATACTCAACCAAATGAACTTCCGCAGTTGTCACCTCAGGTTAAGCTTCATTTAGTTTTAAATTTTCCTTGGGAATATAATAAATTCAATTTGGTAGGAAATATTGATTGTTGTTCTTTGTTAGGGAAATATTTTATGATTTGCAATAAATTGTCTTACTGAATAAATGATCATTGCAGGATCTCACTTCACATGCTAAGGTCCTAGAGAACAATAAGCAATGGGACGGGGAGAAGTGTATTATCTTGACTTGCAGTTTTACTCCGGGTTCATGTTCTTTAACTGCATATAAACTAACTCCATCTGGTTATGAATGGGGACGTATTAATAAGGATACAGGAAGCAACCCGCATGGTTATCTTCCCACTCATTATGAGAAGGTGCAGATGCTCCTCAGTGATCGCTTCCTTGGTTTTTACATGGTAAGCTTTGCTGCCTCCCAAAGTTTTCCAATTATTATTTTTTCGAATATGATTTAGTGATGGAAATGGCTAAATTAAAATATATTGTATATCGAGAAATGGTTATATGTTTTATTCTAATTTCAGTATTAATATTATTTTTTTATTTGTACCAATTGTTTTGATGATTTCCTGTCACAAATTTGTAGATTCCTGATAATGGTCCATGGAATTACAACTTCATGGGAGTGAGACATGCATCAGGGATGAAGTATGGAGTGAAGCTTGGGACCCCTAGGGAATATTACCACGAAGATCATAGACCAACCCATTTCTTAGAGTTCAGCAATATGGAGGAAGGGGAGACTATTGCTGAGGGAGATCGTGAGGATACGTTCTCTTGAGATACAAATGTATGTTCTGTTTAATCTGATACGTACAAGTGGCAGATTCTTCAATTTTGAAACTTGTCATTATGTTGTATTGTCTATTGTTTGTACGCCGCCCTAAGGATTTTGTAGCATAAGTATTATAGTTTTGTAAATAATTACAATCCGAAAATTCTAAGGATTATAGCATAAGGATTTATGCAATGCTGTTTTGAGCTTTTTCTCGCTGTGCTTAATTATTTCTTTTCAAGTGTGGAATTTGGTCTGGCATATTAGTGTGACCGAGATTAAAAATTTGCTTGGTCACGGGTTCAAAAATAAGAAAACATAAAAAGTAATAGTTACAGCAACTTTGTCACGATACCACCGAAACCTACACCGTGATCAGATCGATAATCCTATTGACTGGTCTTAACAAATAACTAACAAATAACTAAGTAGTTATCAAGACACTTAAAACAAAACCTAATATTTACCAAAATTTTAACAAAACCAGACCATATGTTCAAGAGGAATATGACTGATTAAAGAATATAATTCAATTAGAACATATGGTCTTATTTTGTAATATTTTTAATTATAATTTATTCATTACTGTCGTATTAAAGGTATTAAAGTTATGATTAATTAACAAACTAATGAAATTTAAATATTTAGATCATATTATGCCATATAATCAAACATTGTATTAAAAGACTCAATTTGGCTTTAAGCCAAAGAAAGGTTAAGCGTTTGCTTCCCAATGACAATGGTTTGCTTCACGATATATATAGGCAGGATGGGAAATTGGTTACTACCTTACATTTTTATATACTGTCACTGCACTTCGTCCTGTCATGTCTCATAAATAATAAAGAAATGATGAAAAGAAAGTGTTTCCTTACAATTTCTGAAAACTTCACACAATCTGTACTTAAAACATATCAAAATCCCTAGTTCCACAAACTTTCAGTGATTTTTCCCTTGGTTCAAATCTACATTCAGAGGCAAACATGCAGCACCCGGCTGCTATAATAAACAAGCGCCCAGTATATCCCACAACAATAAAAAGAAAAATAATTATAGAAAAAAATGCTGAAAACTTCACAAAACATATCAAATTCGCAGTTCCATCGTTTTGCACTTATAATCAAGGTACTGTATTCTCTTCCATCTCATGTTTAGATTCCTTCTCTTCTGAGATGAAATCTGAACTCCCTTCAGCAGCTGATATCTCATCATTCTTATTTCCAACAGCAAGAGGACTCTTAAACAGTTCATTATTCTCCAACTGAGAAACCTTATCTTTGGACACTCCTTTCAGTAGCTCTACCACCTCAACCATGTTGGGTCTCTTCTCCGGTTGACTCTGAGCACAGATTAGAGCAACTAACACAACCCTTTTAAGCTCTTCCTCCACGTAGTCACCATTAAGTCTTGGATCTGCAATTTCGCTAAATTTTTGCTCACAAGCCAATGGCAGTGCCCAATCGTTTATCGATCGTTTGACCGAGGAGCTAAGTTTCTCAAGGGGTTTTTTGCCACTAGCAAGTTCTAGAAGGAGAATTCCGAAACTGTAGACATCACAACTCTCATTTGCTTTACCTAACATAGCATATTCAGGTGCGAGGTAGCCAAGGGTGCCCTTAACTCTTGTAGTCACATGTGTCGCCCCATCAGGGATCAACTTTGCGAAACCGAAATCGGCAACACGTGCTTGGAATTCTGAATCCAACAACACGTTGCTTGCTTTAACATCCCTGTGGATGATATGTGGTGTTGCTTGGTGGTGAAGATATCTGAAAGCAATTATATTTTAGTATTTACTAAAATGATAGATGCAGAATTTGTTAATAAGGAAATTGAAAAGGAAGGGTATTACTCACACAATTCCCTCGGCAGACCCAATTGCAATATTTATCCGTCGATTCCAATCAAGGAGGCTTTCTGCCGAGTGCTGTCCGTGAAGGTGAGAGAGCAGGCTCAAGTTTGGCATATAGTCATATACAATTAGCCGTTCCTGGCCTTCAGCACAATAGCCACGTAGACTAAGAAGATTCTTGTGTCGCACTCTTGCCAATATCTCAACTTCAACAGCAAATTCCATGTCTGCTTTGTTGCTCCAAACTTTCAATCTTTTCACTGCAATCTGCACGAATAAATGGATCATAATACACAGAACTGCAAGCAGTCATCTTAAAAATTTCTCAGAAAATGGTTCCAAAGTTATGCTACCGTGTTGTCTGTCAGAACATTTTAAATAGGTTAATTTTACAGGAACCAGATAAAATGTTTTTGTCAGAGGTTTTTGCAGCATAAGATCCATAAACTTTTGATGAAGCGTTTAAAAAATCACATTATAAAGTCAAATCACAATGTACAAGTCAAAATTATCTATTATGGAATATAATATGCTTCTTCTCTTTTATAAGGTTCAACTTTCAAGCAGTAAAATTTCTAGCTCAATAGCAGAAATAAGAAATAGGAATGAAATGTTAAAAAACTAATGTTTATTATGAAGGAAGCCAAGGCACCAAACTGTTTTAACTTCTAAGCTTACAGATAAATCAAAGTAAGAGATATTTTGTACTAGCATAAAATGGTTGATGCAACAGAAAAAACAAACCATGGAAGATGCCATGTGTAACAGATCATTGGAATAAGTTCCCTCCTCATAACCTTTCTGATTATTTTCAGTGTTATATGATGAAATTATCATAACTAAGTATCGTTTAAGATTGAGAAAGCTAAATGAAAACTTATGTTAGATGTTTTATCAGTCTGCCAAATCAAACGGTCATAATATTTGAGACACACTAATGTGTTAAAAAAGTGAGTAAATTAACCATTACAAAAACCTCTTCAGTAGTAATCAAAACTAGAATGACCAAGAACAATAATAAACCAAAGCTGATTTGTGTTAAAACAAAATCAAGATAAAGTCCTACTTGTGATCCATCCCAAAGCTGTCCCCAGTACACACTTCCAAATCCACCTTCGCCAAGTTTGTTATCATAGTTGAAATTATTTGTAGCTGAGTGTAATTCCTTCAAAGAAAACACTCGCCATGGAGGTTGTTTCTTCCCACGTCCTTTGCTGCATTGGCAGAGACTCTAATATCAGTTGAGATAAATTTTGATATACTGTTAATGTAAATTTTTTTACGCTATCAACATATCACAAACAACCATACGTGCCACTTCTGAATTAGTTATGATTCAGAAGGAATCAATATCAGTCAAACATTTTTAACGACCTAATGGTTATGATCGATACTAACATATATGAATTAAATCAATATTAATATGCATTAAAATAAGCAAATCTAAAACCTGTACTTTCTAACATCTCCACTCAGGGTATAATATCAATGGAACATGCACCTTGGTATGCTAAGTAAGTAATTAAAAAGAAACCCAATTTCCCCCAGATTGTTTACATACCAAACTAACCCTTAAATTAATACTCTTCTTGCAAAAAGCAGTTTGGCTAAAGCCTCCAATCTGAACTAAACGCAGAATCTAAAACCCTATTTTCTCTAAAATTTCTACAACAAAAGAGATAAAAATTGAAACTGATTTATCACAAAAATCTCATATACGATCCAAAAAAATAAGTAGAAACAACAAATTACAAAGAAATGATTTAAAAGTAGAGAGTAATGAAGCATTTTCATACCGATCCGAACCATTTCCGCAACAAAAGATTGGGCAAAAAGCCATAACCTTCCCACCAATCAGCTCCAAAAGTATCTTTTCTATACCTTCTCAATCGATCAGAGAAAAACGTCAACAAAATCAAAACTTGAAACTGACCCACTAACCCAAATCAAACGTTTCACTTCGAAAGATGTCACTTTGTGTGTTGCTAGCTCATTTCAGCTGCAAAGAGATTTTGTTTAGGGAAACAGAAGACACGCACGGTTTATGGGGGTGATTTTGAAAACGTTGTACTCTTCGAAACTAAAAATTCAGACACAAAAAAAGAGGTAAAGGGAATTTGTTGTTTTGATTTTACAGATGATGAGATGCTGTGTGTGTAAGCTGAGTCTTCTTTCTTTAACCCAACTCCAGCTGTTCGCACATTTTCAAAAACAAAAAACTAAAAAAGAAAAGCACAAGAACAAAACATACGTGGGCTCCACTTTTCTTTCTTACTCTTTTTCTGTTTTAGAACTTTCTTATTCTATTTAATACAGGAAAGTTGGCAATATTTATTTTTTATCCTTTATTTTTTTTTTGTCAAAAAGGTAAAGTTATAAATATTATTTACAA
Source organism: Cicer bijugum (assembly GCA_037974875.1). Taxonomy (NCBI): domain Eukaryota; kingdom Viridiplantae; phylum Streptophyta; class Magnoliopsida; order Fabales; family Fabaceae; genus Cicer; species Cicer bijugum. The sequence continues at coordinate 7,527,541 of JBBPBT010001003.1, read as the reverse complement.
TTCACACACAAATGTTAAAATTTTGAATCGTTCTCGAAACACGATTTTTAATTTAATAATATGGATATGTGTTAATTAAATTATATTTTACAAATTTATTATTTCTTAATTTATTTTATTTGCTTTTGCAAAATAATTTTAATGCTACTATTTGGAATATATTAATAATATTATGATAGAAAAATATATTATTAATATTAGATATTTAGGCTCTTTTTGACCGAATAAAAAAGGAAATAATGGATAAGATTACTAACAGAAATAGCTAATAAACTAATGATGTAATTTAAAATATTTTTTAAAATTAATAATTATACTGCATAATATATAATGACAAATTTTTCAATTAGTATTTAAAATTATACAATTAAAACAAAACAAAACACAGTAAAAAAGAATCACTAACTTAAACACTGTAATTATAGTTATATGCTAAATATAAACTTATTTTTGGCATTTGCAAAACATACACTTACTAGTACTAAAAAAACTAGTATCAGTATATATGATTGTGTAATAAAAATAAGAATTTGGATCTCTCGTGTCTAGTTCGTAAAAAATTAATTATGCGACAAAGATGACGAGTTATTCAGAAAACACGAAACTTTCTATAATAAAAATAAAATGGCTTTTGAAACACGTTATATCGAGTGATTTACAAATTTGTTGTTTAATCATGCAATGATTCCAATATAAAAATTGCAGTAGTTAAAGCCAAGTTTATTGAGGGTCAGTACAAAGTGTTATTGCGGAAAATTGGCCATTCATTATAAGGCAAGATTCCCATAGGTGTTATTGGTTTTGTCTTCCTTTGATATTTTGCAATTTTTATATTCTAGTATTTTTTTTATATATTTGTTCTTGACTTGCGATATTCTTATACTTCCTTTTCTTACCCGACCTTTTATATTTTCATTTATTTATTAATTTATTTTTTATAAGTTCTTTATTACATCTATTATTTCCCTTTTTCTTTTCTATATTGAATTTGTCGTGAAAATATTTTTTATTTTTTGAATCAGAAAATAAAAATAAAAATATTTTTTTTTAAAATAAACCATCTCTAAAATATTGTTATCATACTTGTTTTGTCAAAAAAAAAAAGTACATTTTTTTTTACAGGTTAATAATTAATATAACGTTTCTTAAAAAAATGATTGAACAATCAATTCAATTATTACTTTGTAAACGGTAATAATCTTGTCGCCGATATTTTTGAATAGATGTTTGTTTAAATATTAATATCATTATCACTAATTGGACAATATACTAATTATGTTAACTCTACTATTGAAAGGTACCGTGATATGATCCATAGTTGTCTTTGTTTTGCACTTTCGTTTAGATGCGTAAGCATATAGAGACAGAAATTTTTGGCAGCTATAACATGAAACACTGTTGTCAGAGAATAAAAACTTAACTAACATATATGTCTTGGATCAAGATATAGAGGTTGAATGTGAAATTTTTGTTTCACATTTACAAAGACATATTTTAAAAAGTAAAAACTATGCAACCGTCATTTCTTTTTTAAAATTTTTTAATTGAGCAACAATCGAGAATCTTTTTAATTTAATTTGTTTACGCTTAATTTTTTATTAAATGTTACTTTAGAAACGGTCGGATTTATACTTATAAAAAAAAAATCGAATATAAAGTAATCTGATATTAATAGCAATTGAAATTGCAATAAATGAATAAAAAGATCGATGAAAGTAATATAATTGTGTATTTTTAATTGAAATTTTTAAGTTCGTCTCAAAATGGATTAAAACGTATCCAAAGGGACCGATAATTTAAATGTTCTAATATCCATTACATCATAATGTCTCGACGATTCTATTTATTAATAATCACATGGATTTTCAAAAATTAATGCATATATTTTATTTTTATAAATATTAAAGTTAATCTGCGTGTTGCGCGAGTATATTTTGATTTATTTAATTTAAATGGATTAAAAAAAATTAATATGAAATTTTATGTCCTAATTGTCAAATAATTATTGATATAGTTGATATATCAATAATATATATTTAATTTTATCAGTGTAACTAATTATAGA
>JBBPBT010001003.1:7495173-7509662 GCA_037974875.1 Cicer bijugum | reverse complement strand
CTATTTGAGTTGTGCATAATTTTTAAAAAATGATTACTTAATTGTATTAATTATAATAATAAAATATGTGTTAATTAGTTAAATACCCTTATTAATTACAATTGGTATAAAAATAATGATTTGAGATACAATAAATATAAATATATTAGCTGGAAAAAATAATTGATAATATATTAATATTATAAACTGATAAATAAATATGACTCATTTCTATTCCAGACTAACATGTATCTTTATAAAAATTATATATTTTTTACAGTGCCTAAATGTTAGCATGATATAATAATTAATTAATAATAAAAAGATAGCATAAATTGGAAGATTAGTTAGTGATTGAGAACACTTTTTCCCTCAACCTTACTAATAATACAGATCCACATCATAACTCACATTCACATTCACATTCACATCCACATGCAAAAAGCTTAGTTCTAACTTTCCAACTTCACAACCCTTTCTTTCTATGGCTTCTGAATCTGCCACTGAAAAGATGAAAGATCGATTAATCGTTGAAGACGAATACATCTTCAAAGAAGAGATCCATTTCACAGTACTCAAAACCTCTCTTTTCTTCTCCGGCGATGGTTTCACCGTCTATGATTCTAACGGTGAAATTGTCTTCCGAGTTGACTCATATGGACCCAATAGTCGCGACCTTGACGAACTCGTTCTCATGGATACCGACGGCTGTTGCCTCTTCACCGTTCGCCGCAGGGTACGCCGCATATTTCTCAACTTTTCTCTTTCTTTTTCTTTTCCTTCTAATCGAGTTTAATGCTTTTATAAAGCGTTCTTAAGATTTAATTTAAGGTTATTTGATTCATGATTATTAGTTCACTAACTGTTTGATTTGATTGACCAATGATTATGGTATTTTTTTCTGACAAAAATGATTATGGTCTTTTTGTATCCCTGATTTTAGTGTATTTTTGTTTCCCACTATAAAGTTGATTCCAAACATGTAAAATAATGTTAACAAATTTAAATATTTTTTAGTGTAATTAATTTTATTTTGAAGATAGAATTTGGAGATTTCTCCGTTAAATTTAATAGTTGTCTCTAAAACTTACTTAAAAATTAACATAAATCAATGTTATATTTAACTCATTTTTGGATAAAATTAATAAATTAAAAATCAATATTTTGTACGTTGAATATGAAACACACATTTACATGTTGATATCATAGAGTGGGGTATCATATTTCATTGATTTGAATGGACTCAGTGAGTTATTATTTTGCAAAGCAGAGGCCGAGTTTGCATCAACGGTGGGAAGGCTTTAAAGGGGAAAAAATGGACAATGATAAACCAATCTTCAGCGTTAAGAGATCATCAATTATCGGACGGTCAAGTACGGGAGTAACGGTGGAGGTGTACGATAGCCCTGGTGAGGATTACCATATTGAAGGGTGTTTCTCGCAGCGTTGTTGTACGATTTTTAACGCGAAGAAGGAATTGGTGGCTGAGATTCGTCGTAAGGTGGACCCCACCACGAGTGTTATGCTTGGGAAGGAAGTTTTCTCTCTTTGCGTTAAGCCTGGTTTTGACGCGGCTTTTGCAATGGGATTCGTGCTCGTCCTTGATCAAATCAGCAGTGACGATTACTTTGATGATGATGCAACTGCGGAACCTACGGTGCACCCTGCTGCAGAAGATTAGAGTAAACAAATGCATTGTTTTGTGTCAACTACGCTGGGGCTTTCTTTAATTTAATCCGTGAATGAATGAATCTTTGGAGTGTCTGTCTCATCACGTATGGAGACTCTGCCCCTTCTTTTCCGGGTCATGCCCTTTAAAGAAAAGCCTTTTCAATTTCCTATGTGATCATGTAAATCTTATATTCATAAAAATACACATTTTATGAAGATGCGCTTATCTATTGTCAGTCAATTTTTTTTTTTTAGTTGTTTAGCCACTCCAATATTTTAAATTTAATACATGAACATCTGACTTGCATGGTATTAGGATAATTTTATATCACTGTGCTCCAAGCTGTCAAAATAAAATAATAATAATAGTATTGGAACTATGTCACTGGAGGCGGCAAACCACTATTAGATAGTTTACTCGATTCACATAAATGTATTTATAAAGACTCTATCGTCTAGATTAATAAGAATTTGCATGATTTTGAGGTAAGAATGAAATTTTACCTTGTATATGAAGTTAAGTTTGGCTATATAGTGAATTTTTTAGAGAGAAAGTAATTGTTAAGAGAGATTAAATAGTTATTACTGAACATTGGTATAAGAAATGAATTGTCGTATATACAATTATATAATGAATAAATATATCAAAAAATTTAAATTATTATATTATCAATGTATTATAATGAAATTTTTTTGGGTGTACACGCAAACAATTATTTGATCATTTGAAAGGGAAAAAATTAGAAATAATGATATATGTGATGTGATAGAAAGAAAAAGAAAATTTTAAAATAAATGTAAGAAAATTTAGATATGCAAATACAAGAGTTGTACTAGAATTGTTCTCCGAATAAAATCAGAATGAAATCTTGACACTAATTTTGTTTCCATATTATAGAATAATCATTTCAGGTACTAGTACTTTATCATTTCACGTGCTAATACTTTATTCGTAATAATTAAGCAATAAGTGGATATCTTTTGATTTTGCACCCGCACCCGCCAACATGAACATGAGACGATCTAGGGAGTCCAACCTTATTTTATGAGAAAAAGTATTTATCGACAACAATACCTACAGAAGGAAAGGTCCAATTCCAACCTTATCATTTCCAAATTTGAATAATTTTATTTTAGAATTAAATGATTAATCGACTGAGTTAGAAACTTAGAATTGAACCACATATAAACAGTTTGAATTCTTTACCTTTGATTACAGTGAAAAAAAGAAAAAATGAACTCTACCATAGACTTTTCTTTGTGGTTGATATTCCCTAACGAAACAAAATCAAAGACAAGAAAATGCAATTAAAATACGAGTAAAAACAAAGCAGCTATCAACATAGCAATGGTTTTCCCCAGTTGATGTTGAAATCAACAATTGCGTACATCTGCACCAAAAATTAGATGTTGGATTTTAGGTAAATATATGCCCAATCGTTCTAAGCAGGAAAGTTATAAATAGAATATCATCTCTTCTAGAATTTTGATTATCAACTACTACAAATTAAGTTATAGCTATTTGAATAGAATAGCAAGTTTTTTTTTTGTGGGTTTTTAAATTGATAGAAAACAAATAATCACAATGCAAATATATTATCAATTTTTGAGTTTTTTGTTTAGAAACAAATTGACTTATACATGACGGGCTAAAACAATATAGATAACCCCGGCTAAAGACTGAATCACCTTTGTTTTTCTTTTCTTGTACACAAACTAAACTTAACCTTAATACAAGCAAATTGCATGCAATTGAATTTCTAACTCTCATTATTAGACTAATCTTAATTCCTTGAGTAAAAGCCTCTTTAAAGTAAACTAAGACCCCAAATTCCTCAGGATATCCTAATCTAACCAAGCATTAAGTATACAAATTTATCAATTATACATAAGCATGATGTACTATCCCTAGACCCATCATAGATATGACAATGAACTCTAGCCAATTTTCGAATTGTGAGATTGAATCTAAAATTGATATCAAGATGGCCAATCTAAGAAAATCATTAAACATGGAATAAATTGTTCAATAAACACAATTACAAATAATATTAAGGATTAGAAGTCTTATTACACTACCACCAAAAGAAGAAGTCATATTACACAAGAATCCAAGAAAGATGTATTACCTCTAACCAAACATAAAAACCAAATTACACAAAATTGGCCAAAGACTATTTCCAAATGTTAAAATTACAATTTTAAATCCTTCGAACGTAGCTTATGCGCTCCAATGCACACTTAGAGCGTGGAGGATGTACCCCCGTGTGTGAAATTGAGTTTAAACTTAAATATATAACGTTTATTTTATATTGTATTAATTTTATTCCTTTGGAGTCCGAATTGATGTGAGGTGTCTTTATAGAAATTTTAAGAATAGATCTTAGATTTCATTTTATACTTATTTGAGGCCCGTGTTAATAGACCAACAACACAAGTCTCAAAATATTTTATTACTTTTAAGAGTACCACATAACTCTAAAACATATTAAGGGATAAAAGTCCTTCTTGCACTATTAGTCCTATAAATAATTTTTTTTTAAAGGTTCAAAATCCAGAAAAATGATCAAATTTTATGAACAACAAAAAGAAAGAGAAAAAAAAAAAATAGAATCATATTTTTTATGTAATTGATCTTATATATAATTTTTTTACTTTTTTTTTTATATTCTTAGTGTTATTTACAATTTAAATAATTTTTTTAATTTTTTTAATAACTCCTTCTATTAAAGACCTAATTTTTTAAGGGCGTGTAAAATATTTAGAGCTGTCTAAATACCACACATAAATTATACGGTGTTGTTAGGTTACTAAATCTCATCCAAATCCAAATGACTTTCTTCTAACCCTTACAATCAAAACATAACAAATGAATCCATAAATCTCTAAGTTGCCTCTCAACTCAATCAAATTATGAAAACAAATTCACGAAAGAGTTATTCTTAAAAAACATTAGTATTTAGATTAAAACTAAAAAGCATAAGTTTGGAATATTTTTGGCAATTTTTTCTCTTCAAAAGGATTAAAAATAAAAATAGATAATACATAGGGTTATCATGCCTCCAACTTGGAAATCATAAAAATAATGAGTGGTTTAGGAGAGTTGGAATGTTAAAGAGGTTATGAGTTTAATTTTTTCCTCTAACAAATATCAATAACTAATTATTAATTTTAGCTAATTTTTTTTTAAAAAACCCAAACTTAATTATTTTCTTATCATCAACAATAATCAATAAAAAAAATCATATATAACTTAAGTAGGTAATACTAGGGAAGACAATGGGTAGGATTTAGGTAAGGTATTATAGTATCCGTCCTCATATCCACGGTTTAAAAAAATATCCATACCTATACATGTACTCTGTTGGATATCCATACACATACTAATTATCTACACTTTAACTAAAATAGATCGATAAATAAATGATATTGTTGTGATTAAATTTAAAAACTTTTCAAATATTTTAAATTCAATTATAAAGTATTATAAACCAAATTTTTTTCTAACTTAAAACATTTCAAATGAACAGTCGTTACAATACACATTCTAATATTCATAATAATACTTTATGAAGTTGCAAGTCCTACGACAATATTATTTGAGATCTGTAAAATAATTGATAGAAACTTGCGAGTATAATTATAAAGTCACAATTGATAAAACATAAGTCTTAGTTATAAAGTCACAATTATTTACATATTCATCATAGTCAAATTCTTAAAACTTACGAATATATTTACTTAATTTTGCAGATAATTATATGTATATATGCCTATATCTATTTTACCCTATTTATTATGGTTTTTGTATTACGAGTACTCATTAGATTTGAATCTCATTCTCATCCCTAACTAATATATGAAGTGATGACCACTGTGCACTCTCATCCACACGTCATTCATCATCTCAAGAGTAAAAAACAAAAAAGGAAACAGTGTAGTAAAAAACAAAAAAAGGAAATAGTGTAGTGGTTAGAAAACATTTGAAATTTGTGTGGTCATTAGTTACCTTTTCGTGTCAATTTGCAAGAGATTATTGAAAGGTACTTTTTATTTTACCAAAAGATTATTTAAAATAATTTTTAAATGACTAATGTTAATAGGTAGTTGTTAATTTTATAGAAAAAAAAAAAGTTGAATTAATAACTTATACTTACCACTCTAATTTTTATATTCATTTCCAAATTATGAAACCACATTTGACTCCGTCATTTAGATAATATCTAACTAATATTATATTTTGTTCGTAGTCATTTTAATCACACTTCCTAACAAAACTATTAGTTGTGTTATTTTTTTTCTTCTGAATAATTAGTTGTGTTATTTTCTAGAGTAAAATAATATGTGAAAACTAATATACCTATATTCATTGGAGTAATTGAAAAGCTACCTAATTAATTATGTACTGGTTTATTTATTTACGGACATAAATTATGTAAAATTTGGGTTAGAATCCTTTTTATGATCTCAGCATTTATAGTTTATGGACAGGTTTGCTTGATTTATTTTGAACTCTATGAGGTAAATGAACTTTTGTTGTTGCTGTAATGTGCATTTATCCTTTTTACGATCTCAACTTTTTGTTGTTTGCTGTAATGTATAGTAGCACGAGTTCATTGATTGTGTATTAGTTACACCTTTTAGCAAGAAGCAAGAATAACCAATGAATAATTATTTACTCTTGTTGTTGTTAAAGAGAGATAGAGTAGTTGAAAATAGTAATAATGGTCGGTATACTAATTAATGGTATGAGGATCTTGGTAAGTGGATATGAATAGACAAAATTAACTTCTTTCCTAAAATGAGTTAAAGTTTGTGGGTTAGAGTAAGATATATTTTAAGCATTAAATGTTTGATAGAGATTTCGTATTTTATTCATTTCTTTATTAAAAATTATTTTCTTAGAATTTTAATTAAAATAATTATTTTATTTTCATTGAAAATGTCATTTTTTAATAAAATAATTTTTGAAAAAAAAGTTTATACACAAACATAATTAAAACACTTAAAGTAATATTGTTTTAGAAACCTAACCAAACTGGTCTTAAAGATATTATATGAAAAAATGAATACTTAACAAATTTTTATAATTTTTTTTGATAAATAACTTTTTTTTTCATAAGTTCACTTTATAAGAAATAATTCTGTTTGAAACACATTTGAATTAAATATGGGTAACTCACATTCATAAATAATTTAATTTGAGTCCACTATATTACGAAAGTTTAGTTCATTATATTAGATTTAACTTTTTTTTGTTATAAATAATATCTTTTTAGCAATTGATAAATAACAATAAAATAAAAAATATGTAAAATATTAATATTAAGTATGAAAGAGAAAAAATATGAGATATTATTTATATATAATCTCAAAATGACTATTACAATCAATTTGCAACTACTCTAGATCTAAATAATTTACAATTAATATAACTAATTTGAAGTTGAAATAAACTAATTATCTCTTGTAACTTTTTTTCTCCCTCATACTAAAATACTTTTTTGTGTTTAATATAATTATTATAAAAAATATTTTTGTGTTATCCAAATCCATTATAAAATATAGAAAACTTTGAAAAGTCAAAAAGTGGAGAACTTATTCACTAAAAATGACAATGTGACAATAACCTCAAAAATGGGGAAAGCCGTGTTACCGTAGCACCATAATGCAACTATACAATGTCCCTACCATCATCAAGTAGCTTAAAACTTCTCAACCTCATTTGGACTCAACAATACATTTCCATCACCACAACCTTCTCATACTACATGTTCTTTAGTCTCTACCATAATACCATGCCTAAATTACATAGTTTCTGTTTCTTCCTTCTTAAGGAAATCGAGTAGTATGTAACATCTTTACATGATTTCCAACACAAAAAACCTATCTTAGTTTCCATCAAAATCTCCCTCCATTTAAGGTACACTTTTCCTCTCATGTTGTTGTGATTTATATATTTATGTTTCTACCATATCAAACTGCAGTTATCAAATTTAAACTTTCATAGATCTTTCAAAAATGATTTTTTTTTTGAGTATATAGGTATTTAAGTCATTGAAATTGTAAAGGCAGGTCAAATTAGTACATTTAATTTGCGAAATACTAATATAGCCCCTTAAATGAAAAAATATCAATCAGTTTGGTCCTTTTTTCAATTTTTGTCAACAATTTTCAAGGTTATATATATGTGTGTGTGTGTGTGTGTGTTTTTTTTATGCAACAAAGACTATTAAAGTCAATATCTACATCTTTTATTGGTTTTGACGCACGATTATTAAAGAAATATTTTGATGGAAGAACTAAATTGAATGATATTTCAATTAAGAGACTAATTTGCTATTTTGTAACTTTAATGGATTAATGTGTTCAACACTTACAATTTCAACACCAAAATGATTATTTACTGTTTTAATTATTATATAGTTAAACTAAAACCCATTGTTTAAATGCAGTTATGAAATGATGGGCTTATTCAAAAGTGGAACTTTGTTTTTGTATATGCTGATGCTGCTTCTGTTTAGAACCTGCCAAGCCAATGATCAGCACATTCACCAAATATACCCTGGATTTAGTGCATCACGTTTGGATTGGAACAACCATAATGGTTTCTTCTTGCTATCCAACAACTCAGCTTTTGCTTTTGGATTCTTTACAACTCTTGATGTTTCTTTGTTTGTGTTAGTTGTCATTCATTTGAGTAGCTACAAAGTGGTTTGGACTGCCAATAGAGGTTTACTTGTTAGAGATTCTGATAAATTTGTTTTTGATCATAATGGCAATGTTTATTTGGAAAGTGGGAATGGTTTGGTTTGGGAAACAAAAACAAGTGGACAAAGAGTGAGGGATATGGAATTGTTGGATTCAGGGAATTTGGTTATGTTTGGAGAAAAAGGGTCACCAATTTGGCAAAGTTTTAACCATCCTACAGATACCCTTTTGGCTGGTCAATCCTTTGTTGAAGGAATGAGTCTTAAAAGCTTCCCTAACAGCATGAACTTGTATCATTACCTTGGTTATATAGATGGTGATTTGGTTCTTTATGCAGGTTTTGTAAAACCACAATTGTATTGGTCTTTAATGGCAGAAGTTAGTAGAACTTCAAAAAATAATGTAACAAAAGGTACAGTTCACTATGCTTCTTTGGTATCTAATTCATTTAACTTCTATGACAAAAGTGGTGGTTTGGTTTGGAAAACTTTATTCTCTGATAATTCAGATCCTAAGTCATTTTTTGCTGCTATTTTGGATCCAAATGGTGCAATATCTTTTTATGATCTTAACAAAGGAAAGTCTACTAACCCTGAGGTTTTTAAATTACCACAAGACCCTTGTGGTATTCCTGAGCCTTGTGATCCATACTATGTTTGCTTCTTTGAAAACTGGTGTGAATGTCCTTCGCTTCTTCGGTCGCGTTTCAATTGCAAACCTCCTAACATCTCAACCTGTTCTAGCTCAACAGAACTTTTGTATGTTGGTGAAGATCTTGATTATTTTGCACTTAAGTATGATGCACCTGTTTTGAAATCAACACTGAATTCATGTAAAGAAGCTTGTGTAAGAAACTGTTCCTGCCTTGTGCTTTTCTATGAAAACAGTACTGGTAGTTGCTTTCAATTTGATCAAATTGGTAGCTTTAAAAGATTTAAAGGTAGCAATGGTGGTTATATTTCATATATGAAGGTTTCAACTGATAATGTTGAGAATGATGGAAAGAATAGTGGTGGAAAAAAGAACACGCTTCTAGTTTTTCTCATAGTGATTCTAACTGTTCTTGTTATAGTTGGTCTTTTAACAGGATTTTGGTGCTACTACAAAAAGAAGAATTTTGATGAGTATCATGAAGACAAATTAGAGGAAGATGAATTCTTTGATAGTCTCTCTAGTATGCCGGCACGTTTTACTTATAGTACACTTGCTAGAGCAACTAAGGATTTCTCTACAAAAATTGGTGAAGGAGGTTTTGGATCAGTGTATCTAGGAGTACTTGAAGATGAAACACAATTGGCAGTGAAAAAATTGGAAGGAGTTGGACAAGGAGCAAAAGAGTTCAAAGCGGAAGTGTCGATAATCGGAAGTATTCATCATGTTCATCTTGTGAAGCTTAAAGGGTTTTGCGCCGAAGGTCCTCACCGTCTTCTTGTGTATGAATACTTGGCAAGAGGTTCTTTGGATAAATGGATCTTCAAAAACAGTGAAAACACTTTGTTGTTAACTTGGGATACAAGGTACAGCATTGCAATAGGTACTGCAAAGGGATTAGCCTATCTTCATGAAGAGTGTGAAGTTAGGATCATCCATTGTGATATCAAACCACAAAATGTTCTTCTTGATGATAACTTCATGGCTAAGGTATCGGATTTCGGATTGGCGAAACTAATGAGCAGAGAACAAAGCCATGTTTTCACAACTCTAAGGGGAACAAGAGGGTATTTAGCACCAGAATGGATAACTAACTATGCAATTTCAGAGAAGAGTGATGTGTTCAGCTATGGAATGCTTTTGCTTGAGATTGTTGGTGGAAGGAAAAACTATGATCAATGGGAAGGAGCAGAGAAAGCACATTTTCCTTCTTATGTATCAAGAATGATGGAGGAAGGGAAACTTGGAGAAGTTGTTGATAAAAAAATTGATATTGATGATAAAGATGAAAGAGTTGAGAATGCTATTAAAATTGCTCTTTGGTGTATACAAGATGATATGAATTTGAGACCTTGTATGAGTAAGGTGGCTCAAATGCTTGAAGGTTTGTGTCATGTACCTGATCCACCATCTTTATTACACTCAAGTACTTTTTCAGCTTTCTTGAAAATGAGTAGTGGAGAAGCTACTTCATCAGGACAAGCTAGTTTTTTTAGTAATGTTCCCTTGTCTTGTGTTCAGTTATCAGGACCAAGATGAGTTAACTATATGGAGATAATTCATGCATGCACATTTTTTTCTTTTATCATGCATGTGTAACTTTTTATGTTTATTGGATCTTACTCATAGATAGTGATAAGTGCTTAACTCATTTGAGCAGCAGCAACTATTTAAATATAAGTATACAATACTATAAACTCTATTTTTGGATCATAATAGAAAAGTAATGTAGTCGTTTTATAGTAAGAGATATTTAAATAGTGTGAGTATTTTCTTTTGCGATTTTATATTTTTATTCTTTTGAATTGGAACAGATCTTCTAATATTTTCGATTTAGAATCTGTATGAAATTAATTTGAATTATTGAAATGAACACATTATGAAATTCAATTTTTTCTGTTCTGTTTTGACTTGTGAGTTATGATCATGTGATCTTCTCTCCCTTATTTTTAGGCTATATGTTTCATGGGTTTAAGTCGTTGAAAGTTCGAAAGTCACATGAATAAATACTAATATATATTTATTTATTTCCTGCGGTGTAATACTTAATGTTATCTTAAAGCAAATATTTTATATTAAGCATGTTGTTGTCACGCACTGAGCATGAGATAAAATTTGATCCATGTGATCAAGATATGGTTGCAAATTAGAAAAACAAAAAAAAGACAAATTTAATTGTCCCCATTTAAACTTTAGATTTCATTGAACGGAGTTTTATACAATTTGAGAGATGGAGAATGAGGACCGAAATTTCACATTTAGAGAAATTGATTAAGACCAAAAAAGAGAAATAAATTCTTTGCAGTCACTTTAAACTTCAAGAAGAATTCTGACCATTAAGTAAACATGGACTTTAAAGTTTAACGTGAATCTTTTGATCTACGGTATCAACGGTGTAAATCTTTTTAAATGTCTATGATAAAAAAAATTTAATTACAATCAATCTTGATCAAAAGAAATATGAGTAAATATGATATTCAATTTTTTAAAAATTGCAGCTGCATAAATTGTTAGATTTAAAGAGATAAATTTCTCTTTCGAAATCTAACAATTCTTATGACTACAACACTATACTAGAGATGTAACACATTGATTGTTGATTACTGTTTATTTATGGATGAGTATAACACTCAAGCACATATAAATTAATTATTACATATAGGTTGAATACACCTGTGATGAACAAATATTTGTTTTCCCATTGCTCGTGTGTTGTAAACCCTATGGCAGATTATGAGGGAAATATGAGATATGATGAACAACTGTTTGTTTTTCCATTGCTATTGTGGTGTAAACCCTATGCCAGCAGCATAAACCACAATATGAAGGTTCTTTTTGGACACGTGATTCAAATTCCATGAAAGGGTGCTCTTTTGTTCCATTATTACTACCAAAATTTCATATTCTTCACTAACATACAACAGACACAATTTTACATTCTCTTATTTATTTATGACATAACATAAGCTATTTACAACAAAAATATCATCTCTAATAAATCAACCATACTTCCAAGAGATGAAAAAGTGTGTGATTTGTATAACAAGATATCCAACTACACTCAGAAACAGAGGTAAGAAGATTTAAGAGGCTGCAGTAACATGAGAACGACCATTACTTCCTTGAAAGAGATGAGGTGAATATGTATGGTTCTTATGTTGACAGTCATTTTCTTCATCTTCTTCAACATCCCACAGAAATTTTGCATATGAAGCCAGGACATAGCTGACGTCACAATAATATTAATTTACACATTATTAGTTTTTATATCAACCAAGAAAAAGATTTTTTCAATTAGGAAACAAAGCCACAAAATAAAACAAAATGTCCCCAAAAAAATTATTGGATGTGACTAACGACTAACATTTTAACAGATCAAATAACTTCTATGAAGAAAAAATTACCACATTTTTTAAAAAAATGCTTATGATTTTTTATATTGATTAAAATTTATCTTACCAATCATTTGGATCACTTTTAATAGCTCGATCAAAATAGAGTTCAGCTCGATCAGCATTCTTCTCTGTTTTCCATATTAAATCAGCATAAAGGGATAAAATATCTGAATCTTCAGGGTTAACCAAAATGGCTCTTTCAAGATATTCTTCTGCTTTATCATAATCTCCACAAACCTATTTCACAAATTGAATATATATCAGAAATATAACAATAGAAACAAAAAATAAACAAATTTTACGTGACAAACATATAACTTAATTATAATAGACTATACTTTTCTTTTCTTTGCATTTAATTTCTCAATTTGATCCGATTACAATATATTCTACCTAGCCTATTGATATTCAATTATTTATATTAGAATTTGATTTGAAATTTTATAGTCAAACTTTTGGTTCAACGTTGTAATTCAGATTATGTGAAGATACAACCTTGTAGTCGCATATAATTACAGGTCATATATTTCAATTGTTTAATCGAGATCAGATGATCTATATTTTAAAATAAAATAATAATTTAAAAAAAATCTTCTATAAAATCTGTATCGTAATTTTAATAAAATGATTAAGATATTTGTGCGGTTCCACTTATCTAATTCTTAAATAGACATGGTAATAATTTCCAAGTAAACTAATTAGCCATTTTGTTGACTAAAAAAACCAAATTAATTACCTTGAACAAAAACTTAGCATAATTTCCAAGTAAAAGAGCATTATTTGGGTTTGCTTGAATCATATTATGATAATAAGCATCAGTTTCATCTCTACCATAATTATTATTTTCCCAACCATTTCCATTTCCATTTCCACCACCTGAATCTCTTCCACTACCATTACAACCACCACAAATCCTTCCACCATCACACCCCATTCCACCATCACTCATTACTAAAGTTTGCATCTTTCCAACTTTCCTCTCCACACCATCATCCAAAACTTGTTTATCTAAACCAGAGCTTGAAAACAGTTCTCTTATTGAAGGTGTTATTTTTTTCTTGTAAAATTTTTGTTCTGTTTTTTGTTGTTCTTCTTCTTCCCCAATAGTCTCATGATGAGGATGATGATGTTGTTTAAGAATGTTACTATGTGTTGAAGGGGTTTGACTATGATGTTTTTTGTAGGGTAAGTTATGTTTTGGAGTTGCAAGTGTTCTATGAAGGTGGCGAGTGAGTTGTTGTTCATTTGATGATTCCATTGAATGGGGAAGGAAAGAAGTTAGAATTGGTGAGCTATAGCTTCTAAGTAACATGTTTTTTGGTGAGGTAAGTGTGATAGAATAGAAATAGAATGAAGAGAAAGTGAGTGTGTTATAGAGAAGAGAAGAGTGAGTGAGTGAAAGAAGAGAATAAAAGAGAAGGCACAAACAAATATACATCAATTCATCAGACTTTGAGAACGAAAGAAAAGGTGACGTGACTCATTTTTATTCATTATCAATCGGTGTATATATGGCGGCATTAATACTAGAAAATATATATTCTCTTCTCAATTAAATATAAATAAATATTGTTGAAATTAAGTATATTAATTTTTTAATTACTTTTTGTTATTTACATTTTATTTTTACATTAGTATAAGATTATGAATACCGAAACACTAATCATTGTTCTGATAGTAAAAAAGAAAAAAAAAAATTGGATGTGTAAATTGCAGTTGAAGTTTGATTAATTAGTACTTTTGAAAGGAAAAAGTTGTAAATTTATTTGTAAGTGATATGAGGGATTATTTGATAATTAATTTAACATTAATTGACATGGAGTTGTTAAGTGATTTGAAAAAGTTAAAGTGAGAATCGTATCATAAGTTTAACTTTTTTTCTCTAAAAAAAATTAATAATTAATTATTAATATTGAATATATAAAAAATCAAATATTAGCCTTATATGTGAATAATAATGTATTGTGTACTTTTACTTAAAGTTCAATCCCAGTTAAAAGTGATATAACAAAGTTTGGCTAGTGTGAATGTGGTTGATTAATGTGTAGAGATTAAAGAGTACTTATATTTTTGTTATTGATT
>JBBPBT010001003.1:7465495-7486225 GCA_037974875.1 Cicer bijugum | reverse complement strand
ATGAGTTTAATTCAGCTTCAAAAAAATTAAGACAAAGTAGAAAAATAATTGAGTTTAAGTTATGTGTCTCGTTTCATTACCTTAAAGACGAATGATTATTTTATGTTATTAATTATTCATATTTTCTAAAAAGATTATCAATTGAATCACTAATTTAGTAATTTATAATTTTTAAAATAATATTATGAATTACTACTATTGAATCAATTGACAAGTGATAACTATATGTTATTTATTATGAGTTTTTTATCTTTAATTATTTTTTCAAAAATAAAATTTAAAAATTATTTTTTGACATTTCATTTTTAAACCAACCTAATTTTGTTTTTATTTTGTTCGGTACTTCATGAACTCGCACCTCCTCATATTTGATCGAGTTAAGAGACAAATAATTTTAAATAAAAAATACACCAAATTCATTGTAATCCACTCATTTGCATAAATAAATGTGTTCCAAAAAAATAATTATTTTAATTTTTAATATTTTTTCTTCCAATTGTACATTTTAAACAATATAACTTGTATCATTTTTATATATCACTATAAATAAATAAATAGGATTATGATAATTTGTGTACAAATAAAATGAAGTGTTTAATGTTTGACATTAGAAGTATATATGTGAAAGGGTTATTTTGATAGATGAAGAGAACACCTAAAAAAGAAGAGTGATTAATAAAAAAATGTAAGAAGAAGGAACAGAAGAGAGGGTGTGGGGGGCGAAACTGAAACACCTGGAAGAAGGAGCAAGAGACATTATTACTTTACAGACAGAATGCATCCAAAAGTTTCTATTTGAAATGAATATTGGAATCCAACGAACGGTAAGTGATGGATGGATAGTATTAGACTGTAGGGTGGTTGATAAGACACTTGTCTCAGGTTTTGTTTTTGGCATTTACATAACCTTACAAATGTAACTGTTCAGATCATTACAGTTACGTCATCTACTCCGTACGCTCCTTCCTTTGTTATCACTTGTCACTCCTTACGTCTTCTCACTGTCTCGTCTTTGTCCCCTTCCCAAACGCTATCTACTTCAACAACGCTCTTTCTTTAATTATTCCCATCATCTTTTTTATATATATATTTTTTTCTACAACATATATTCTTCATCTCTATTCAATATTTATTTAATTTTAATCTCAAATACAAATAAAAATGGAAATTACATTTACATCACCTTAAATAACCATAACACTTATTTCAATTTGGAAAAATATTTTTCTTTTTATATTTATTGAAATAAATTGTACATAATATTTATTTTTTTATCATTCTTTTAACTTTATCTATCACTTATAAAAAAAATATTAAAATACACATTTAATTATTTTACTAATAATATAATTATATATTTTAATATTACAAATATAAGATGCATAGTCATAATCAATTTTTTAATTATATTATATAATAAATGATATAAATAGATATAAGTGTGACAAAAAAAAATATATGATATTATTTTTTTTTTAGTGAGTATAAAAAGACAAATGTTTTTTTTTTAAATTAGACAAATATTAGTATTATTAAGATAATATCAAAATAGGTAAATACAATTTTTTCCTTAAATAATAATATAATATTTGATTTAAAATTTAATTCAATGATTCGATTGATTCGTATTTATTTTTATTTAAGATTGAAGTCGGTAATTAGATATAAATTTTTTCTGTAAATATTATGAATAATCTGGTCTCACAAACCACGTTGGTATTGTCACCTATGTTTTTGCTAATACATCTCGTCTTTTCATTGTTTTCCTTAAATGTCTATCTTTTGAATGTTTAGTTTTGGAAGCTACGGTAAATATCAAGCAATTTAATATCTTAAATTTACGTGATAGTAAAAGAATTTATTATATTGAATTATATTAGTTAATTTATTTTTTATATTAAATTATTTTATTAAGTGTGATAGAGTGTTATGTTAAATAAAATTATAATTTCTTTATGTTACATAGAGATTTGTCTATGTTATAAGAAATAATTTGAAATCTTCAAAAATATTGTTGGAGGATCAATTTTAAATGACATTGCTACTATCAAATATTTAAACAATATAACCATCTTCCTTTTTATCTTCCTTCGACGTCTCTTTACTCTCTCAATTAATTATTTTTCTTTTCTAAATATTTTTTAACAATTTATTTTATTATTAATTTTATTCAAAAATACACTAAAGTTAAAAAAAAAAATCACTGCGTACTAAATGTATAGAATTCATTTTCCTTCAAGACTATATGACGAAACCATGATTATAATTATCATCTTATACCATACTAATTACAATACAATATATGAAGAAGTTTGTTATAGAGGATTGGAGAATGAAGGCAAGTAAATAAAATTTGTTTAACAAAAACTAACCCAGCGGTTCTAATGATAATTCTTCTTCTACAGTTACATTCGAGCAAATAGTGGTTATTGCTTTCACCACCATTAACACAAAAACTTCTAAAATAATTTTTTGTTGTCAAGTTTTGTGTGCCTTTTATGTATGCAATGGCACTACCTCTTATATTTTCTCTCTTTTGATGTTTTTTTTCTTATATCAAGTTCAATGTCTACACTTATCAGTATACTATGTCTATTTTGGTGTGTTAAAATAACACAATCGATTAGTGTTTATATTTTTTTTTTTTACAAAATTTTTGTTATCTGGTAGTTATTTAGTTGGTGCGAATAGTAGCGCCCAGGAAAGATGCCAAAAAGTTTATTAAGATGTTAGAGGCGTATTATAAAGCAATGCGGGTGCGAATAGCATTATGCTCAAGAAAGGGGCATATCGGGAGGCTGTGTCTTAACGGGAAGAGTCCATTATTTGTAATGTTTGTTAAAGGATAAGAGAAAAAAACATATATATTGAATTGGACATTTGTCAAATAAAAAAAAAAAAGGTAGTTATCATATAGAATTGGACGGTGAATGTGATGAATGAAAATCATCTATTTATTAATAATTAATAAGTTTATTAAATATTGAAATCAAAATTTCCTTTTATATTATATTTTAACTTAATTTTACCATAAAAAAAGTTACATTTGATGATATTTAATTTTTTCAAGCAATATATTTTAATAAAATCAATAATCTAAATTACTTTATTTTTTTCAAAGATACTAATTGTGAAATTGACGTATTTTAATTATGGAGAAAATACGGATATTGTAAATTTGAATTTACATTTTAATGTATTAAATACTCTTATAGCTATTATTTGAATTGTATTTATAAAACATTTAAATTAAATTTATTCTTATAAAATTATCTTAATGCTTTCATAACTATTTTTAAAATTAAACCACTCAATTTTATTTTTTATTATAAAAGATGCATTTCACTTGAAGTTAAGTAATTCAAAAATTCTTATATGTAAAAAATTAAATTGAAAACTATGGTCCAACTTCTGTTTTGACGTTTTCATTAAATTCTTCAACCATTAATGTAATTTCACTACACATACCAATGCTTGTGTGCTATCACAAATACATTAGCAATAAATAATTATTTTCCATTATAATGCATCAATGTCACGAGGATATACTTCTCGTATTTCAATAAGGCCATCCTCTCTTATAATAAATACGACGTTGGTAACATTTTTATTGTGCCTCTTACAATTTTTATTATATCATTAATTTAAACTTTTTACAAATCAAAATTAATTTGTCCATAAAATTATATGTGTCTATTGTAAACTTTGCACCAGATAAATTAATAGACAAAGATAATAGATAAGGTTTGGTTACAGTATTATAGTAGTATCTATCCTATACCCACAATTTTAAAAAAATATTCATATTTGTGTCGGAATTCTTTTGAGTATCAACTTTAATACTCGTACCTTTATTCTCTGAGTATCTAAGTGCTCATATTGATATTCATTATTTACACTTTAACTAAAATAAATAAATAAATAAATATTATTTTTTGATTAAATTTAAAATTATCCAAATATTATAAATTTAATCATAATATTATAAATCAAAATATTTTCTAACTCAAAACATTTGAAATGAACACTCGTTGCAATACACATCAAAATATTCATAATAATATTTTATGAAGTTGCAAGTCTTACGACAATATTATATGAAATCAGTAAAAATAACTGATAAGAAGTTGCAAGTATAATTATAAAGACACGATTAATAAGATATAAGTCTTAGTTATAAAGTCACAATTATTTAACTATTCATCATATTCATATTCTTAAAAAGTTTGCAAACATTTATCTTTTGATTTAATTATAAATATTGTAATGATCCAATAATATTAATAAATATTAAAATATAAAATAAAATAATTAATTAAATTAAATATTAATAAAATAAATAAATAATATATTTATATAAGTGCGAAAGCAGGGCAGGGTGGGTACTCGTACTCGCAACCCGCTTAATTTTGTAAATAATTATCCGTCTCCGTACTCATTATACAGATTTTAATTTTATCCATTATAATTTTTTTTTCTTTTTCTTCATATATCCAATATATCCGAATCTAATTGCCATCTTTATTAAAAAAGTCATATAAATTTATAACAATTAACCTAACTATATTTTTTTTTGTCGAAACTTTTTCAAATTAACACTTTTACAATAACATCATTATTTTTTGATGTGAAATATTGGTTAATATTACAAATATTAAACATACTAAAAATATTACATTTTATTGAACTAAAGTCTTAAATACTAGTTGCAATTAAAAAGATAAAAATTAGTTCAGAATTTAATTTATAAATATTTATTTTAATTGTTTTAGATTCTTAAATTTTTTGTGTATTTTTTTTTTATAAATAGTTCTTTTATTTAAAAGTTATATTTAATTAATTATTTATTAAATATATAACTATAAAAATTATTTAAAATTTTGAAAAACACACATTAGTTAATTTAAGAATAAAGACTAAAATCAGATAAAAAATATCAAGATTAATTTTTTTTAGTATAGACCATATTAATATATAGTTTATTTCTTATTATCAAAACAGAGTAAATTCCAACTCAAATAATTAAGGTTGATTTGTGCTTTAATATCAATTCAATTAACAAATATCATTATTATTAAATTAAATACTATATCTAAATTCTAAATATAAACGTTGTGATTATAGATGTGAAATTTTATATGATTTCCATTTCGTCTTAAAAAAAAAAACTAGCGTTTGAGTTGGATCACAAAATCATATCGAATTGTGGACATTGGTAAACATGTTTCTACAACCACACGAACATTCGATTTATTTTATTTTCCTATTTGTGTGTTAATACCCTAAACCACAAAACTAAAACAGAACTACTAAATAATAAAACAAAAAAAAAAACAGAGAAAAAAACAGAGCATCCTCTGTTCCAAACACAAATGTACAGAAGGAGTATAATAACTAAGAACACTGCATCCTATGTCTTTGGTCCCTCAAAATCCCGTTGTACAAAGCGATTCTGTTCGCCGGAATTCCACGAATTTTCTGCGTTTCATTTTTGCAGTTGTTCTGTACTCTGTTTCGCTTCCTCTGTTTCTCTTTCCTAATTACTTCACTCTTTTCTCTCACTTCCTTCACACTTTCTTCAAATCGAACGTTCTTCTTCTTTTTCTTCATCATCTTTCTCTCCCTCTTCTTTTCCTCTGAGAAACAAAAATTAAAAAAACACAACACATTAAGAAATTTTCGTCGGCAAAGTAAGGTGAATGAAAAGAAGAGATTGTTGTTTACCTGAATACAAACAAGAGCGCAAAATATTTCTGTTAGAATCATGAGAAACGTGATTACCATGAATATCAAATGTTGAGGTAATGTTTTGTTTTGAAAAAACGAGATAAAGCACGGTGCTTGAGACAAGCATGGCTGTGGTAAAAACAATACCCTGTGAGAAAGAAGCCATGTGTTGAAGGAAAAGAATGAGTGAGTGAGAATTTCTCTCTTTAATGGATTTGAGTTGACTTTACAAGAAGAAAGAAGAAAGAAGAAAGAAGAAGAAGTGGTTAAATATATAGGTGGATGAGATTATGATGCCAAGCTTCATGAGAATAAATAAGAAATATAATTTTTTAATAGATTGACCATTTATCTTATTTTATGCAACAAATTACTTTTTTTATTTTAAAAAAATTGGACCTTTATCTTACTTTTTTAAAAGAAATTAAAACAATATTATTGATAATAATAATAAAATAAATAACCATTTTACAATTGTTTTAATTTTATGTTATTTGAATCATACACCTAAAAACGTTTAATAAATTTGTTTTTTACCATACTGATTTGTAGCAGAACAAAATATCGTTTAAATCATAAAATGATTATGATACTTGTTTTTCCTCAAACTTAGTAAAAAGTGTTTATTTAATTAACTTTCTGTGCTGCAAATTCATGTAAGATTATAATTTATAGTTTTTTTTTGAACTACGACCCGTTAAATTTGTGGTTTTCTTGATCTAGGAACAATGACTCAGTTGAAGAAATAAAACCCATCATTTTCTCCTTCGTAATACAATATAAAAATCTGTCTTGATGCATCCTGCCAACTAGTTTGAGAAGAACAATCTCGTAATTTTAAAAGTATTGAAGAACTTTAATTAATTTAATTGGAGGTTTTGTATTTTCAATTAAATAAAAACAAAATTATTAATCATAAATTTATAATCTTTGTAGATATAACATCAGCATCAAAATAATACAGTTTTTAAGTTGGACAAAAATAAACTAACAAACATAATGATGTACATGTTTTATATTTAAATGACTAATCTGTTATAAAAATGACAGAAATAATTTATTACAATAAAATAAGATAATGGTCAATACTAAATATGTTAAAATAATATAAAAAAATTAATTTATTATAATATAATAAAATAAAACAAACGATCAATCTCTAGTAAAAAAAAAAATAAACAACCAATTTATTAAAATACAAATAATGGTCATAAATAATAAATGATAAATGATTGTGATGTTCGGATTAAAAAGAACTTTATATCGATGATATATGTGGTAGTTTTTATTTTATTTTAATACTTCAATAAAATATATGGAAGATATTATTAAAAGTGACGGAGGAAGTAATAAAAAGTAGAAGGAAAACAATAAATTAGAAAATTGTGTCATGAATAAATTGTGGAGTGTGGTGAGTGGTGAAGAGGTAGAAGAAAAAGAATGGCAATAGTTAATTGGTGGTTGATGGAGCTTCTAGATTTATCTGGTTTTGGAAATTAAAGAGGTTTGAAAGTGGGTCGGTGTATGCATTATGTAATGTTCGGTTTCGCTTTTGCTTTGGTAAAAGTAATTGGAAAATAACAAATGGATGAATGCGGTTGCGGTTTGTAGCGTTGTGTTGGCTTAGGTGGGGTACGATCCAAGTTGACGCACTTCACCACCTTACCAATTTATCACCTTTAAATGATTTTTACCTAGGGAAACTCTTCTACAAACATTATCTAGGAGAATTAATATTAATATCTCCATAATTTAATACATAAAATATTGATTAATCTCACATCTACATTCCTAACTTTAAAAAAAAAAAATACATAAAATAAAATTATTTGTCTTTTTTAATCGAATCATATTTACTAAAGTAAATTCTTCTGAGCCTTCTAGAATTTATTTTTAAAAAATAATTAAATAAAAAGTATGGGATATTAAATTTTTATCGGATGTTAGTTAGAAAAATGTTCACCCAAAATTAATCCTCTCTTGACTTATATATATTGTGAGATTATATTTTGGTTTACATTTTCCTACAAGGTCGGTCAACCCAGTTGAATTTAAATACCATTATTTTTCATTTATTCCAATTTCCACCTTACCACATTTTCCATCCATCCACAAGAAGAAGCCTTTTCTTTTTCCATTTTTATATTATTTTTTAATTGACACACTTTTGTAATTAATTTTAATTATTTCAGTAATTCGGGTTTGAACCATAGATGTTATTCTCAAAGTCATTTAAATATCTCAGTACGATTACTTGAGATATGTTTGAGACTTGTCTTGAGCTTGTCGACCTTATAGATTGGAGCATGGAGAATCCCATGCAGGAGAATTTGCCCATCACTTACCTAAACCATAGTTCACACAAATCATTATAATTATAATTAACCACATCAATACGCAAAATAATTGTTTTTAAGAGGGGAGACTTAGAGTAGAAGAAGAACAGGAAAGAGACTAATTTGTGCAAAGATAAACAGTATGTGGACTTGAAAGTAAGACTATAGATTTATATTGAAGAAAGTGGTAACTATATATACATTCATACAAATACATATAAGTATGGTAGTTGATAATAGTTCAGTGGTTTTCATTGTCAAATGTAATGAAATGCTAAATCTATCATTTATCAATCTCTCCATCCACTAAACAAAGTTGTTCTAATAAAAATGATTACAATTCCCTCCACTAAGATTATCCAAAGCATTTCAAAACTTTATAAAATCATATGTAAGATTTATGGGTCACATATGTAATTAATTAATAAAGTGTGTTATGGTCATTATATATAATTAGTCAATAAACTAGGGGTCAAATAATATATAATAGTTTGTGGCTAAAGAGCATAATAATTATGAAAATTAATAGTGTAGATACCAGGCGGTTTCTAATTTAATGAGGGGCTGAATTAGTAATACTGCAATTTGGGATATAACTAATAATAGTTATATATAGGGGTAGTGGTCCCCAAGGCAAACACAACAAGACTATTCAGTTTCACAAACCCTAAAGAGAAAATTCTCTGGTTCTCTCTATCCCCATCAAGAGAGCAAGGTCTTCAGGGTGTTTTGCTGAGGAAGATCACCCAACCCATTGGCTTTATCATCATCATCCTAGGATTTCATAAATGGTAATTCCCACAGGTACGCTTCCGCCTTTGGTTATTGATCATGTAATTGGCATGGATTAATTGAGCATAAGGTTGTAGGGATTGTATTCCAACAATTGGTATCAGAGCCTACCATGTTTAATTCATGATGAAATTCAGTTATTGTCTTTGTTTAAGGATTTAATTTGGGAATTTTGACATGATTGAAAAATTAGGGTTTATAATTTAAGAATTTTGACATGATTGAAAAATTAGGGTTTGTAATTTGGGAATTCTGGATATATATTATGGAATCCATATTTTTTTTTTTCCGGTTATAATTTTTGTTTGAAAATCTATAAATATGATATGCATCATGCATACTTTCAATCCAACGGCGTTCACGGGTATAAGGGCAATTTTGATTCAAACCAGTGTCAAAATGTTCCAACTTACGTGCATTCTATATTTGGCCTCTCATTTACCTTATTATATTCAAAAAAAAAAAAAAGCAATTATCCATAAAATATTTGCAAAATGCAAAAGGAACTAGCAAACTGGATTTCATACGGCACCCGCTGTGAATGAAGTATCCCGTAACTTCAAAATGTAAAATTAAAAATGATTTCTATATTAATTGAAAAGCACATCTGTTTTTCACATTTCTAAAAGAAAATCTAATTTTTTAGTTTTTTTTTTGAATATCTGTAACGGGTGATCTTTCAATGGTTATGTGTGAATCGTGTTTGCTATTATGAAAATTGTAGTTTTTCAATTTTTACTGTTGTAGTCCATACTTATTGAATATGAAATCAATGAGATAGTTGATTGTTTAATTGCTGTGTTTTTCTCTGCTGCGATTTTTATGTGGTTTTAACCTCTCTGAAACAATAATTATCAAATACTAATAAAACACAGTTTATATAAATGGAAAATATTTTTTTTAAATATTGTTTTATTCGGATATAATAAATATATGTTCAAGTCAAATTTGACATTTTGAAAGAGTTAATTGAAACTTGACGTCGCCAAAGTGACATCTCTTGTCTAAATTGCTCGTGAAGAGTGTCAAATGGCTCTGTATATGTTTATTCATGCAGGTATTGACCGGCCCAAAGGAAGGTTAATATTTGGCAGAATTACATGTACACCTGCGATGATAAATGTGTGACAATTATTTGGTATACATGTAAGCAGTAAATCGGCCCAAAGGAAGGTTTATTGTTTGACATGTCTTATTGTCAATATTTGATCGTTGCAACAAGAGTACCACTAGCAGTTGGTGTTACTGTCCAAAGACTTGTCACCAATGGTGCACTGGGTATCTTGAGATGGGTTAAATTCCATGATTTGAACATATGTATTTATTTAATTTTTGATTTATTTTCCTATAACGTGAGTTTCTAAGTTTCGTTCTTTATTTAATTTACAGCATCTATTGCTTCCATATCTGCAAATTTGAGTTCTATTCCTGTCCTTAATGGGACAAATTTTAAGGAATGGGAAGAGAACATTTTGATTGTTCTTGGCTGCATGGATCTAGACCTTGCATTAAGAATTGATCGACCCCCTACTCCTAAGGACTCTAGTTCTTCTGAGGAAAAATTAGAGTATGAGAAATGGGATCGCTCAAATCGCATAAGTCTTATGATCATAAAGCGTGGAATTCCTGAGGTCTTTAGAGGTGCTGTCTCGGATGAGATAGTTACAGCTAAAAATTTCCTTGCTGAGATGGAAAAACGCTTTGAAAAAAGTGATAAGGCTGAAACAAGTTCTTTGCTTCAGAATTTAATTTCCATGAAGTATCAAGGCAAGGGAAATATAAGAGAGCATATTATGATGATGTCCAACATTGCTTCTAAACTTAAAGGACTAAAGCTTGAGTTGTCAGATGACTTACTCATTCATTTAGTATTGTTGTCTCTTCCTTTGCAATTCAGTCAGTTTAAGGTGACTTATAACTGTCAAAAAGAGAAATGGACTCTTAATGAGCTCATTTCATTATGTGTGCAAGAAGAGGACAGGCTGAAGCAAGATAGGACTAAAAGCGCTCACTTTACTAGCATCTCTAAAGACAAGGGCAAAAGGAAAAGAATTGAGGAGCCCAAGAACATAGCTGCTGCTAAGGGCCCAGAACAAAAGAAGCAGACTAAGGATAACAACTGCATCTTCTACAAGAGTCCTGGACACGTGAAGAAGGATTGTGCCAAATATCACGCTTGGCGTGTTAAGAAAGGTATGATTCTGTCTTTGGTCTGTTCTGAGGTTAATTTAGCTTCAGTACCTGGAAACACTTGGTGGTTAGACTCTGGTGCAACTACTAACATTAGTGTTTCAATGCAGGGTTGCCTGAACTTCCGAAAGCCTAATGATACTGAAAGATGCATCTATGTAGGAGATGGGAAGAAGGCAGAAGTTGAAGCCATAGGAAAATTTAGATTATTATTAAGTTCCGGTCATTATTTGGATTTACAAGACACTTTTGTTGTACCGTCATTTAGACGGAATTTGGTCTCTATTTCTTATTTGGACAAATCAGGATATTATTGTTCATTCGGGAATAAAGAATTTACTTTGTCTTTAAATTCGAATGTTGTTGGAACCGGTTTTCTTTCTGGTTATGATAATCTTTATTTGTTGGAAACTGTGGCTAACTATAATGAAACCCTGAGTGTGGAATCACGTGGTACTAAGCGAAAAATTGACAATTTCAATTCAGGAGTGCTTTGGCATAAGCGTCTGGGTCACATCTCTAAAAATAGAGTTGAACGACTTGTGTCAGATGGAATTTTAGATTCCATTGACTTCACAGACTTTAACGTTTGTGTAGCATGCATTAAAGGAAAACAGACTAAAGATAAGAAATTAGGCGCATATAGAGCTACAGACGTCTTAGAATTGATACATACGGACATCTGTGGGCCATTTCCAACTCCTTCTTGGAATGGTCAACAATATTTTATATCATTCATAGACAATTATTCTAGATATGCCTACCTTTACCTAATTCACGAAAAGTCCCAATCAATAGACGTGTTCAAATCCTTTAAGGCAGAAGTTGAGAATCAACTTAATAAGAGAATTAAAAATGTCAAATCTAATCGTGGTGGTGAATACTACGACAGATATGACGGTTCAGGTGAACAACGTCCGGGACCATTTGCCAAATACCTAGAGGAATGTGGAATTGTCCCACAATACACTATGCCGGGGTCACCCAGCATGAATGGTGTAGCTGAAAGACGAAACAGGACTCTTAAGGATATGGTGAGGAGTATGATTTGTCATTCAACCTTGCCAGAGTCACTCTGGGGAGAGGCATTAAAAACAGCAGCATACATTCTTAATAGAGTACCAACTAAGGCAGCGGCTAAAACACCTTATGAGTTTTGGATTGGGCGTAAGCCTAGTCTGAAGCCCCTTCATGTTTGGGGATGTCCAACTGAGGCAAGGTCTTATAGGCCGAATGAAAAGAAATTTGAATCCCGAACAATTAGCAGCTATTTTATAGGGTACTTAGAAAAATCAAGGGGCTATAAATTTTATGATTCAAAATTGAGAACAATTTTTTGGGGGAAAGATTAAGGTAACGACAACGTTCTTTGAGGATATTGAGTTTGGGGGGAAGATTAAGGTTAAAGATTTTGTCTTTGAGAAAGAATCAGTAACAATTCCAGAACTGATTCTTCTACCAGTTGACTTTCCCATTATTGAACAAACTCAAGATGATCTGGTTGTTCAGAAAGAACAAAATCCAGATCAAATTCAAGATCCTCAAGAACAAGTGCCTCAAGAGTCAGCTCCATTGCGAAGATCCACTAGAGAGAGGAAGAAACTACATACTCACATATAGGAGGTCAGACCAGTTAGAGATCACTGGGTACTCTGACTCAGATTTTGTGGGATTCCAAGACAGCTTAAGATCAACTTCAGGCTATGTCTTTCTGTTAGCTGGTGGAGCAGTTTCTTGGCGTAGTGCCAAGCAAGGTCTTACTGCTTCATCAACCATGGCAGCAGAATTCGTAGCAATTCATGAGGCATCTGACCAGGACATTTGGCTGAGAAATTTTGTCACGGGGCTGCAAATAGTTGAAGGGATTGAAAGACCACTCAAGTTGTATTGTGACAATAAATCAGCAGTCCTGTATTCTAACAATAATAGGAGCTCAACCAAGTCAAAACACATTGACATTAAGTTCCTAGTTGTTAAAGAGAAGGTACAAAGTGGACAGATATCCATAGAACACTTAAAGACAAACTCCATGATTGCGGATCCGCTCACTAAAGATCTACCACCCAAGGTCTTTCATGAGCATACTGCTCACATGGGTGTGCTACAGTTTGAGGGATCTTGATTTTAGTGGGAGTTTCATCCATTATGTAATTTATGTTCTTTGTTTAATTATAAAATACAAATACATTGTATTTGGATTTTCTGATCAGAAATAAAGTTTAAAATATTCAGTTTTTGGTTACTTTGTACATTTAAGTTATGGTATGATCTCATTCGGTAAAGTAGGACCAGTTGAAAATTGACATGCATTGACCAACTTCATGTAATTTTCATGCTACACTTTTCATAATGGGTCTATGTCATTTAGTTGTGTCAGTACGGGTGATCATTGATGAGTTTAGTTATGTTTATTATGACGAAAACCTCTTTGGTTCCATGTGCTGATACGATTAATGGACGGGACAATTTGGATTAGGCTCAAGGTAATTATAATGACATTTTTGACGTCATAAAGTCTAACACACTCCTAAGGATACATGTGTGACCAGTGGGAGATTGTAAGATTTATGGGTCACATATGTAATTAATTAATAAAGTGTGTTAGGGTCATTATATATAATTAGCCAATAAACTAGGGGTCAAATAATATATAATAGTTTGTGGCTAAAGAGCATAATAATTATGAAAATTAATAGTGTAGATACCAGGCGGTTTCTAATTTAATGAGGGGCTGAATTAGTAATACTGCAATTTGGGATATAACTAATAATAGTTATATATAGGGGTAGTGGTCCCCAAGGCAAACACAACAAGACTATTCAGTTTCACAAACCCTAAAGAGAAAATTCTCTGGTTCTCTCTATCCCCATCAAGAGAGCAAGGTCTTCAGGGTGTTTTGCTGAGGAAGATCACCCAACCCATTGGCTTTATCATCATCATCCTAGGATTTCATAAATGGCAATTCCCACATTAAATCCTAGGATGATGATGATAAAGCCAATGGGTTGGGTGATCTTCCTCAGCAAAACACCCTAAGACCTTGCTCTCTTGATGGGGATAGAGAGAACCAGAGAATTTTCTCTTTAGGGTTTGTGAAACTGAATAGTCTTGTTGTGTTTGCCTGGGGGATTGTATTCCAGAGCATAAGGTTGTAGGGATTGTATTCCAACATCATACTCTATTTAAATTAGTTAAATATGACATTCTAAGATTTTGCTTTGTAGCACGTTATAAATTCATACTTCAAAGTTATTTGTTTATTTAATAATTAATTTATGAAGTTTGTTAACTAATTAAATATATTATTGTCACTCTAATTAGTGAGTAGTTCGTTGAATTTCATTATTTAGGTAATGTGCAAAAGAAAATTGATCTAGGAGTGTGGAGATATGAAATTTATATGAAATTCATGGAAGAAGTAGGATCGGTGAATTTGAGATTATAGGGTTCTAACTTCTAAGGAGAGGGGATTTCAGAAGTTTGAGCTTGATGAGTGAGGTTACAACAGTGTGGCCGAGGCATAGTTCCCGCCATTGCTTTTTATTCCTAAATATTTGAGCTCATAGAGTTCTAATTAAATACATCATTCCTATCAAAACTCTAAATTGGTTGTGTCATTGAAGATGCAATCCACTTACAGCACACAGACATCACAATGGACTCAGCAGTTTCACTACACAATAGTTATATACTTACATTGAAGAAAAAACTACCAATAAAAATCAACAGCAATCTCCTTTAAATATCTCAAGCTTATTAGCATTTTTGCAAAGAAAAACAGTTTCACAGGACCATTTCCCCTCCATTGCTCACTCTCACACCATAAGTAATATATTTAATGAACAAAACATAAAATGAAACTAGGTAGTAAGTATAGGTGGAAGGTAATCAACTTTTTCGCCAAGAACACGAGCCTTGGTGTCAGGGAAGAATTGGAATCCTGGAAGCTCTGTCACATTTCCTTCGCCGGAAACCCCAATAGGATAGCGAAGGAGGTGGCCAGGGAGATCATGCTCAAGTGTCTCACTAGAATAGAGATCCCAATACTTGTCTGCAATTTGATTCACCTTCCTAATGCAATCTTCAGTTTCTGGATGGAGGAATGAGTCATGAAGCATGCCAAGATGCTCATACCACAATGACATGCGGAAACCATGAATCTGACCCCTTGCAGGCTGCCTATTAGCCAAATGATAGGGCTGATAAGCACCCATTGCTATTTCAGAGTCTCTAGCACCATCCATTGATCTTTGGTTGATGTTGGCAGATCCAATGATTACGTATTCATCATCAACTGCAAAAACATAGTTCTACCGTTAAAGAATATTTTCTTGGTGACCGTTAAGTGGATATTGTAATACTTATCAGCTTTTTCAATAATCTCAAATTTGGTGCAAGAATGGAAAAATATCATATGAAAACAAAATTGTGCTGACAATGTTTTTGTCATTGATCGGTCTAAATTTGGACCAACTTATCAGTATGAATAATTACAATAATGTAGTTAAATAAAATATTTCTAGAAAAAGAATTCAAAATATAAATTATACTTGCTAGCAACACTCTAATACTCTATCATGAATGATTGAGGTTCAATTGAAATTCATGTAACTATCACCGTTTTGAGAATGATTTCATTAAATATAATCCACATATGAGAGGGTTCCTTATACAAATGTTAGAAAGACTTGATATGAATTTTAGTCAATCATAATAAAATGAAAGTATAAGAGGATGCATAATATAAAAAATATGGCCGCTTAATATTCTTACTTACCTATCATCATCTTGGCATGAACATAAATCATGAAACGCCTGGCCTCTTGCGCTCTCATGTAATCTGAATCAGGTTCTGGTTTTTCAGTAGGCACGTATTCTCCTTCTTTCACCACCTCTCTATTGCCAAGACAGAAGAATGTCAAATAGTTCCGAGGATCTTCCTCAATTCCCTTAGCTGCTAGAGCTTCAATAACATCTTTGTACATCATATCCATTGTTCTCCTCTGCCAGTCCAATATTGCTTGAACTGATGCACTTTCTGGGACACCCTCAGGCCACATTGGAACCACAACATACACACTGAACCTTTCCCCAGCTTCAATCTTACTAACAATCTTAAGTGAAAGCTCCTTTGGGATCAGATGCAAAGCACCAATGTCTTCAGGCTTAATACCATCAGCACTCCACGCGAAACAGCTTCCAAGGAAATATTGATTTTCAATGTAGATGAAATTCTTTGCACGTCGAATAGCATTGATATAAGCATCTTGAATACTACGATCGATTATGTTATCCTTCCCACTAACAAGCCCAGCTCTAGCAGCATCTTCGGGAGCCTCTGGGAACCCGAAAGCAGCTCCACCATCAATCGATCTAAATAACTGAACATTCCATGTCTCTTGATCATCAGGGAAAGTTACCGGGGATGGGGTAATAATGACATCTTCAAGCTCTCTCAATGGAACAAGCAAGTCCTTTCCACCTTGCTTCCTCCATCTCTGCTCAAAGTTAAACAGAACATCCCAAGCGATGGGACCTTCAAGTCTTGAATGGATATCATGCCAAGGTTCCCTAGGACCACCTTTTTGTATTGTAGCACCAGGAAAGTTAGGCTGATGAAAATCATCATGATGTGCTGTGTCCAAGGTTCTGAAAAGTGAATGAAACTGAGTATCATATCTTCCGTCGCAGAGATCAATGCCTCCTACAAAACTCACAATTCTTCGCTTATCTAACCCTGCTTCATTTGGCAACTCACTGTCCACCACAACAATTTTCTGATGATGAGTAAACATGGTGCCAATTTCTATGTCCTGAATAAAGCTTCCACCATTATCTGGATTGCGAGGGCATAAAACACAGTTCACTTCAGAGCCTTGGAAGTATTCCGCAGTTTCTTGATCATGAGTAGCCATCAAACCATCTTTCTTTAACAAACCAACTGATGTTCTATCATCCCAAACAAGCATTAATACCCTAACACCTTCTTGTGCTTTTTTCTTGAGAAGCTCACCAATTGTTGCATCTCCTCCTGGCTTGGGCCTCCTTGAATCCCTTACCAAGGAAATCTCAGTATAAACAGACCACCCTGTAATGTATATTAAGTGCCTTGCATTTGTGATTGCATCAAAAATATCCTCCCAACATCTATGAGGCTTGTAAGTCTGTCCTCCTGCAAGTTGTATATTAGGGACAAAGTTGTCTGGGACATGAGAATCTTGGTACAGAGAAACCTTACATCCTTGTCTTTGTGTGAAGAAAGTATAAGGAACTCCAGGAAATTTAGGACTTCTAATGCCTAGAGCCCAGTTTCGGTCTTTTGTAACATCGAAAAATTGCAGCTTCACATGGATCTTTGAATTTCCATGAATTGGATTTTTATGCTCATCTAATATTTCAACCCATTTATCTATTTCCTCACCACCCAATACTTCCTCAACTGGCACATAGGCTCTTCCAATTAAGGTTGCTCCAATAGGATTGTCATCTTTCACAGTGAATATGATATCTGATGCCAAGTGGGCACAGTAAATGTGAAAAGACTCGTACCATTTTGGATTAGTATGCTCCTTTTCTATGATTCTGGTCCTTCCCACTCTTGCTTTCTCTAAATCAATGGTTGCATAAAGTTTGGTCACTCCGTCTCCAAAACCAATTGTCTCCTCGAAGTTTTGTTTTATCTAAAAAATAATAAGTGAATGTAATTAGCAACACAAGAATCAACTATTAAAAAGAATAAATTCATTGCTGGATTGATGTGAAAATGAACATGGCCAATTACGAAAATGTTGGGAAGAAACCGGAGGAGCACAACAATTCAGAATGAGCTAAACAAGGATTAATAAGAGACTTTGACAGCACATATCAACCCAAAACCTTAAGGCATTAGGTGTATGAGTCATTATCCTTATATATCAATTACAGCCTCCATTCCTGGTCAATGTGGGACTAAAGACTCATAATTGAATATCCAACAGAAAAAAAATAAATTCTTAAGGTAGTAAAGCATTTGAGCTCGTTCTTAAAAATATCCCATTAGAGGCTTTGTCGATTTAATTACGATGAAGTCTAGCCACTAACATTAATCCAGCAAAGATCCAACCCAACCATAGTTTTGATTTTCTTCCTTTTTCGGTTTATATGTTTTTAAGGATAATAAAATATAGCTTATGCAGGATAAGTATATGATAAAATTTAAAGTCATTGATGTAAAAGAGCAGCTTAATGAACTATAGATCTATGTTAAAAAATTGAACAAAATGTTCATGTGTTTGGTTCTATGCTCACGAAAATTGCTTTTTGATTATTTAGTTTTGTAAAATTGTTCTTTTTTTAAAACTGAATTAAATGTAAAGTAAATTATGTTAAAATAAATTTACATAAAGGAATTGAACATTAGTTTGCTGTTTAAAATCAATTCTAAAGTTTTAAATTCTATGAGTAAAATAAAAACAACTCTAAATTATAACTTTAAGTTAAAAAATCTGAAGGCAAATCAATTCTAATTAAAAATAACGAAATATATATATATATATATATATATATATTTACAAAAAACAACAAAACATGCCCAAAAAATATTCTGAGTATAAAGAACATTAAATGTGATTCATAAGATTCTTATAAAAAAATGTTATTCATAAGATTCTGATAAAAAAAATGCGATTCATAAGAAGCATATAATTGCCCTGATGCTTGAAGAAAAAAAAAAATTGCCTTGATGAAATTTTTGTCATATCCATGATGGACCAAGCCCAACCACGCTCCCTTAAACTTTACCCTTTTTGCATTTTGATAATCTAAATCTATATTATTTTCTTCATCTTTTTCAAACAATAATTGATAATCTATATTATTTTATTTATTTATTTTCAAACAATAATAATAATAGTAATAATCTCGTTGAATAAAAAAATAGTTTATCCTTTCACCTAAAAAATCCTTTATCCTTCAAGTTTCAACTAAGTCGTCCATGATTACCCTTCAAACATTTATGATTTATCAGTTAAAGTCTTTCTGAAAACGCGTGAAAAGTCAAATAGCTACAAGTCATAATCATACCACACAACACTCTAAAGTTCAATCTTCTTGTTTGAAAGAACGAATTTCACAGATCTGAACAGATATCTGTAAGCTTTGAAGGTTATGATGAGTATCAAAACTCTACTTCAAATTACAATTAATTAACACACTCTGGAACAGAGGATGTAACTATGGATTCAGAAATCTAAATTACTATTACTTTGTTTTATACAATTCAAGAGAGCGATAATTAATTTTATGCTGAAATCATATACTGGTAATCTACTGATTAATGTAAGTTGTAATTAAATACAACAGAAAATGTACGTAACCTTCCAATATTAATTAAATAACAGAAATCTAACAAATAAGGTACGTAAAGTCGAAATAAAAAAGAGAGCTAAAAAGGAGGAAGAGAAAGAATGAAATCTGACCTTGGAAAAAATGTTGCGTCCACCAATATTCTTGATCTTATCGACCTCATAGATTGTGGCGTGGAGAAACCCGTGCAGCAGAATTTGCGCCATCAATTAATTACCTATAATTAACTATGTAGTTCACATAAATAAATAAATAAATTATTATAATTGATTCATATACATGTGAAATTAAAATTGAAGAACATGAAGAAGAGGAGAGAGACTAACTTGGGTAGAGTGCTGAGATGAGAATGAGTGTAGTTTGGTGAAGGGAAAATGAATAGGAAATAGATATATATTTATTATTTCTTGAAAAAGTTAGGCTGCTAATCCAACTTTTTAATATTTAAATTTACTTATCATATTAATCATATTTTTGCCGTGCATTTTTTTATAAATGAATATTAATATTGTTAATTAAATTAACAATATTTTTCTTTTATTCACACCGTTTTGATCCTTATTAATTAATCGCATTAATGAACACGGCAATATTGCATTTGGCCTTGCAGTTGTAGATGCCAAAGTGGGCCCCCCGCCCCAATTACTCATGTTAATAAGCAATGCCGACAGATTAAAGTGGGGTTAATTAATTAACTCTAAATTATTTTGGATCTCTTTTTCAAAAGTGTAGATAAGTCATGATTGAACTGCTGTCAAAGATAGAAGATGTGAATTAACAAAAAAATTAAATTTGTATTTTCTACGGTCGGGATTTCCACAATCATTCAGTCACTAATATTGGAGCAGTGATCGAACTTCTTAAAAATATATAGAATATTGACTTTAAATTGAAACTTTCTAATTTTGGTTGAAGAGTTCACAAAGTATCCTATGAATGCAAAAGATCTAAGGGAATTAAAAGATAATGTCTAGTAATGAATAAGGGAATTAAGTGATGCATAAGTAATTTTAATTTTAGATTATTTATTTATACACTTCTTTTGTGAATCATTAATATATTATATCTTATTTATTTTCATTTGTATTTTATTAAGTTGAAATTTTATTATTAGAACATTAAAATAGATATATGTGGATTTGACATTATTAATTTAAATGACAACAAAAATTTAACGATGAAAATAGAAAAAATTCATATATAATTTTATCGCTAAAATTTACAAACACCAAATTCGATAATCAATTTTATTTTTTATGTTTTTAATTTTGGTTAATATTTTAACATTTTTCAATGTGCTTTGATAGAGAGAAAGAAAAGTAAAAGTAAGAGAAAAATAATA
>JBBPBT010001003.1:7446215-7456364 GCA_037974875.1 Cicer bijugum | reverse complement strand
AAATTAGCAATTTAGTTCTTTAAAATTGAAAGTATCAATATCAATTTAATTCTTTTAACAGAAAAAAGTAAACTACAAATTTAAGTGTTTTAGACTTATTTTGATGCATCAAATATATTATTTTTAAGAGTTAATGGGTGTGTCTTCTAAAAAAAATTTAATGAATGTTTGTTAAAAAATGAGGGACATAGCAAAATAACTCATAATGTATGTTAGATATAAAAATTGAGACATAAAAAGACTAGGTAAAAACTATAATTCTTATTTTGTGCTCACAAATTCTTATTTGCGGGATAGATTATTTAAAATATTTTATATTAAAAAATCATTTTTTCCTCTTCATCCCTTATCTGTTTTTTTTTTTTACATGGCTCTTTCTCCCTCCCTCTTATCTTTCTCTCATCTTTTATTTTCCCTCTCCCATGTTTCTTTGTTGTCGTCTCCTTAGACTACGTTTTCTTTATCTATCTTTATATATTTTTTATTTTCTAACTCTTTTGTTTTCCTCTCTCTCTTTTATTAATATGTATCGTTATAAATATTTATATATTTTATAAAGAATATTGTATTAAATTTTGTGATATTTTATTTGTCTTATTCACTATCAAATATCGTATACTAAATAAAATATGTCTTATGTTGTTCTATCATATACCATTATGTATTATTTGGAATTTACTATTTTGGGGTAACACCAGTGGCGGATCTTGAAAAAAAAAATCGGGAGAACTACAAGTATTAACTAAACTATTATAATTAAAATTTATAAAAGTTATATAGTTTTTGTAGAGTTTCACACGATTTGTACATTGTCGATAAATTAAAAAAGTTAAGATTTCAATTCACACAAGTTTTTAGAAAATCACACAATTCATTCAAATAAAATATATCTACTTTATCATTTTTTTTATCTATATATATAGAATTTGTTAAATTAATTTATTATATTTTATCTCTTCAATTGCATAATTTCTAATATGATTAACGACTTGTAGTGTTATTTAATAACAATTGAATAATTTTTTACAAAGATTATTGTTTTTTTATTATATTCTTATAGAAAAATCATTTAAATAAAAAGGAGTAAAAATGTAGAAAATATAAATAAAATAAAAGAAAATAGGTGAGGTAAGTTTTTCTATTTTAATAATATATTAATGTTATTTTTCCAATCTATGTATCGTTATTATTTATAAATAAAATAAAAATAAAAGAAAATTAGGGGATGTCGTGGCCCTTGTGAGTAGAGGTGGGGATAGGTCAGGTCAGACTTTGAAAGGCCTGAGCCTGACGTACAATTTATTTTTTCGGCCTAAGTCTGGCCTACGGTCTATCATAGGCTTTTTTTTCGGCCTAAGCCTGACCTTTTTAATAGTTTGGCCTGACCTAGAAGCCTTTTTAAAAGCTTTTTTAAACGAATCCATTATTACTTCTTAAATAAATAAAGAACAACTAATAAGTCTACTAAGTGATTGACTAATTGAACGGTTACCGAATATAAAAAGGACTACCAAATATAGAACTGCTACCGAATATTGAACTACTACTGAATATAGAATGATTAGTAAGTGATCGTCTAATTAATAAAAGTTAAAATAGAAAGATCCGCCGTAAATTAACAAAAACTATACCATTTATTAAAAAAAAATGTATAAGGGTATGTGAGTAATTTTACGTCAAAAAAGAAGGGTATGTGAGTAATTTAGAAGACGGCAATTTAACGACGCCGGTAAGCAAGGTTGAGTTTGATTTGAGAGTTTGGAGAATATGATACTTGCGGTGCTTTTTGCGAACGCCGAAGGCAATATCCTCATCGAACGGTCCACTTCGATCCCTCTTTTCTTCATTTCCATTTTCTCTTTCTCTTTATGATCTATATATTCTACATACTATTTTCCTCATTTTCTTATTTCGCTATTCATTTTATTTATCATTTTCTGCGGTTTGTTTATCTTGATGCTCTCGGGAATTTTGATTTTGATTTAGTTTATTTTTCATCAGTGAACATGGTTATCTTCTTTAATGATTTAGCAATTAAAGAATTATTACTAGATCATATGTTTATTTAGGCATTTTGATAATCTCTTTTTATGTTATTTTGCTAAAATGAAAAGTGGTTAGTTTAATTTAGCTTCATACCCTAGATAGAGTAATGAGATAACTACTAACACATGCTTCACTTTCTACTTTACATGATTGAATTCAAATTCTATAATATCAAAAACATTCTGACTCAAACGCATTTTATTAAATATGTGGATTTCTCTTCAATCAGATTGAGGGGGGAAATTACACTTTGTTCCAATTTTTTTATTATCAGAAACTGAGTAGATTTATGATTGCAGTTTTCATGGAGTTCCTGCCGAGGAGCGCTTACATTGGCGTTCTTTTTTGGTCAAGCTAGGAGCTGATAATCTTAAAGGTGTAAAAAATGAAGAACTCCTAGTTGCTTGCCACAAGTGAGTGTATATGGGATCTATGAATGTATGTTGTACCTGATAAATTGCCTTATCTAAGAGCACTCTGTAACTTTATCTGATTCTGAACTGGTGGGGAAGGACTAAATTTTGGTTATTAGGAATGTAGTCGCAAGGTAAATGGGCTTGTGAACCTGTTTATCTGAATCATGATTGAATAAATACTATGATAGTGATAAACTTTGCACTGTTTGTATTTTGTACTTTTTCTAATGCAAGAAGATGAGAACAAAGTGAATAATTTTAGTTGCTTATTAAGATATTTCTGATAGTGTAATCATTAATGGAAATTTTGGAAATGAGTTATAGAAGTGGAAGCTAAACAGCTGATATGTGAACTTGTCCCATCAAAATCAGGAATGGATACAACCATCTCAAAAATAATTCTTTTTTGCTTCTGCTACTACTTATTGTTCACTCATATTCCATCACTTTTGAAAATGATGTACTGTTCGTATGTGGTGACCCAGTTTTCTTTTTGGTACTTGGTGATTTAGTATTTTACTTATACTTCTTATCTTTATCAGGTCAGTTTATATCGTATACACAATACTTGGAGATGTCAGTATATACGTTGTGGGGAAGGATGAGTACGACGAACTTGCTTGTATGTATTCTATGAACCAGTCTTTTATATTTGATGACTTCAAGAATTAGGGAAGTATATTTTATTGAATTGAAATATGCTAACAATACATCAGATATATGTACAAGATTACTAAGATAAATAAGGAGAATATAATTAGTACTCCTATACAACCAAATCCCTATAATTGAGGGATATTTTTTTAATAATAAAATAGAAACAGATTTTGACAGATGATGATAAAACAAAAGTGAAGAAATTAATCATCTCAGTTGGTGATGCTTTAATATGCAATTGCAGCAATATTTTGTACTTGCCAATGGTAAAATAAAGCAAAGAAATGAATCATCTAAATTGTTGATGCTTGAAAGTGGATATGCTCTCTTTTCTTAGATTGGAGTGTGATAATAACCCTGTATCTTATTAGAAATAAATAGGGACAAACCCCAATTACAAAGATAGAACACTGCAGGACTTCAGGCCTTCATCTGCCTACACCCAGAGTCCCGAATTGTCTCTTAAATAAAGATGCCACTCTTTCTCAACCCCTCATCTCATTTACAGCAACATGCTTTATTTCTTCTAATTATCTCAACCCAACTAACTAACCCTCTCACCAACAGTCCGTACACACGTCTAACAATACTACCCCCTTTCCAACCCTGTCTTCAAGGTGATCAGCTTGTAGTTGCTAAAACATAATTCCACCAGGATCCACTAACATACATATTAAAGATAATGATGGCCTCCGATATCTAGCAACTAGCTTTGTCTTTTATCTCCGTAGCTGCATCAACAGTGGAATAATGTTTTTAGTCCTTCCACCTCAGTTGGAGGGTTCTTCATTGTTTGTATCCTTGTCTGCAGTTTTGGTTCTTGGACTTCATCTTTGAGACAATAATTATGCTACCTCGTAATGTGTTGATTATTTTCTTGGCTTATCAACCAAGTTCGATTCTTCTTCATCACTGTTGTACCCAGGACCTGTGGCTTTGCTTTCCTCATGGTGCCAATTGGGTTCCTAAGAATCTTGTTCATCCTGCACAATATTTCCTGTACCATAGCCTTTATATTTTCAACACTAGTGTCCATCCATAACCATTGCTCCATTTCCTTTTCTCTCTATTGCCTCAATTATTGCAAGCTTCTCTCCGCAGCATCCCCTCAATCCACCATTCTCATGTTGCCATGAAGATATAATAGAAGATGGATACCTTCCCCCATACTCTCTAGTCTCTATATTAATAGAAGATATACTAGCTATTAAAGGATACTCTTGTGGTGTCGTAAGTATAGAATTACATGTAATTCTTAATAATGAAGTTATGAGAAAATCTAGCAATCAAGTGAATTAGTGGGGATATATCTTAGAATCTACTGTCTAGACTCAGTGGACACTTCTGTCTTACTTTCCTTGAAAAGAAAAATATAAAGATTTTTAATTAAAAAACAAGGTTATTTGTTCATAGTGGCATTTGACGGCATCAGCGTTCATAACAATGCCAAGTGTCTCAAGTATATTGTTATTTTACCAAGGGTTGTAAATTGGAATTTTGAAAAACTTATATGTTTGAAAGCTGTCAAGAACTTTAATAACTTTACATCGATCACATTTGCCAATGTTTTGTTTTTCTCCAGTGTCGGAGGTGATCTTTACAATAACCTCAGCTGTAAAGGATGTATGTGGAAAGCCTCCAACTGAGCGCCGTTTCCTTGATAAGTATGGAAGAATTTGCTTGTGCTTGGATGAAATTGTATGGAAGGTGAGAAGACATGCATGCCAGATGATCTTTAGTAAAAGATCACCGCTAACTTTTGGAAATTTTCTTGGTTTACTTATTCATTCTACTACTTACCTTAGAGACACATTATTTTGTGACATTCACATGGTGTATGTCATCATATGCATCTCTAGTTACTACAAATATTGTTATTTGATGTTAATTGTTTTGCATGAGACTCATCACGCTAGTGATTACCTTCTGCTATGCACATGGGATGATACTCCATCTTAAAAGAATAAATATGAAATGAAGAAAAAAATCACAATACTACTAATAATCACACCACTTGCAATTTTTTTGGCTCACCCACACCTCTGATCCAACATTTATCCTTTTGCATCTTATGTACTCCCATGTTCCATTGTTGCGAAGAGGAGTTTCTTCTGGATGTTGTGCTTACATTTTCCCTGTATATCTTTTGAAGGGATATTTGGAAAATACAGAAAAAGAAAGAATCAAGAGACTGATAAGGTTGAAGCCTCCTACCGAGTTCTGAATGAGAAATCCTTACAGTCATTAGAATCAGCAGTTTGAGGTGTGTTGAGCATCTTGTGAGTTATAATGGCAAGACACCGAGGTCAGGCAAACCTCTGAATATGATAAATTTTTCTCTAGTATGGTGCATGTGAGGATTTTGCTCGGCCAATAAATATTTGTATAACATTCTCAAATTATACATCTTTTATCTTGTAACATCTATATTGTTGATTTTATTCTACCTTTACCTTGTACAATGTGTGTTTTTCATTCTTCTTTGTTTGCTCTTTTAAGTAGTATATTTTTGTTAGATGATACTTGCTTTTTATTCCTATGAATCTATGATGATTCTTGTACCAGATGTTATGTGTTTGCTGCTAATATATGCTTTTGTTTTTGAAACATTGAGACACTAGACTGGTGACCCCGATGACGGGATCTTGGGGGGTTAAATTCCACCTGAAGGTAGCCCCAAAAAAGGGGTTAAACATTTTTATTTTTCATACAAAAAGGGATAACATAAACATATTAAACATCCTATTTCAGCATGTTAATATCAAATGGTTTTGCATTATATAAAAAATAAAATATAAAAAGATATCAAATGGTTCTGCACTGGAGCTTTTTGAAAACTCACTGCCCAGTTTACAAATCTCCAATGGTACATCCTCCTCATCTAAAATGTTCCGCTTAATATTTAATAACACTACTATATGGAAATCCAGTTTGTGTATACGCACGTTTAGGTCTAGAGGAGATTTTAAGATGGAATGTTTTAAACTAATTAAAGTAAGACGAGGAGGTTTAATATTCATTAAGTAACACGAGAACAAAATATAGTATTAGCTTTTTATTTTTAGTGCACTTTAAAAGTTGAATAGAATAGGAATACATATAAAAAATATATACCCATTAGTTCCATTCCATGGCATAAAAAAGAATCAATTAGTTTTGTCGATGTTTAATGCTACCAATGAACTATTATTTTAAAACTATTGATTTGGGGGACATGGAAAATTAAATTGAAGCATTATTCATTTAAGATTCGCCTAAAGAACATGTGTCTAAAGAACATCGCCATATGGGCGGTAAAAACAAAAAAAGTGATAACATCTTAGTGAATTTTTAACTATTTGAGACGGACTAACCAAACATGTGGATTGCGAGGAGGGCTTTTCGGGGTTATATTATATTAACACACACGAGTTTGGCGAGGCAAAGTAAAATAAAAGTACCTTTGCCAATAGGAAAAAAGGGAACCTTCTCGAGACGTATCACTTTTTGTCAAACATTCATGTCAATATCATTTATTTAAGGAATTCAAGTCAAGTTTTTGAGAAAATCAGCGATGAAAAAAAATAAAAATACAAGTGATATAGTTAGAGAGAACATGATCTATCTAATTTAAATTCGAGATTTTCCAAATGTACCTTAATTTTTAGTAATATTTATCATTTCTTCTACCTGATAAAAAAAATACAAGTGTTCCTAGATATTAAAATACTAAAATCATTATTGACACTAGTTAGAAAATATTAAAATCTGACTTAGTTTTTAATAAGGCCTAACAAGTGATTATAAGCTTTTATGAACCTTGTATCAGAATATAAGGTAAAAAGAAGATTGACCTACCTACCCACCCACTACTTTTGTTGTTGTAGTTCAACACAATAAAAGCAAAGTAGTGGTAGTAGTGAGACGATCTTTTCTCTCGGCGACAGACAAACAAAAAACATGAAAGTTGTTACCTCAATCTTCCTCCTCTCTTTTTGCATCATCTTTGTCTTCTCACAATCAACGCCCATAATCACTGATCATCAGCAACCTCAACCCAATCCATCTTTTAAGCCCAACCAAACCCAAATTCAGGTACCGTACACTCTTTTTTGTCTTTACTTATTCAAATGTTAATTAACCAACTACTGGAATACCAAGTAGAAACACCCTTCAATTATAAAATATCAAAAATCATCTTAGAGTAATTCAGTAAAACGTACTTGTACATGTTTAATTTCCATCAGCCATTAGTGCAGTAATTAGGGTACTGGAATTAATTTCTACATACAAGCATTTCCAGATCTTGTTTTTTGTATCTGAAATTAAATTAAATATGAATGTTGCAGAATGCGGGTAGTAGCTCTTGTTCTTACACAGTGACCATAAAGACAAGCTGCAATTCTCC
Source organism: Cicer bijugum (assembly GCA_037974875.1). Classification (NCBI taxonomy): domain Eukaryota; kingdom Viridiplantae; phylum Streptophyta; class Magnoliopsida; order Fabales; family Fabaceae; genus Cicer; species Cicer bijugum. The sequence goes on along the minus strand of JBBPBT010001003.1, from coordinate 7,448,858 downwards.
CTCGTATACCAGAGATCTTATCAGTCTTTCATTTGGCGATGCTTATGGCTATCAGGTTCCATTTGATACTTTATCTATGTTGTCAAAAATAAAATTAATACTTTATAGTTATTATCTATATAAAATGAAATTAACCAAGTCAAAAATTAATAGTAACTTAAGATTGGAAAAAAAATTTATTAATAGTGATTAACAATAGTCTCTTTCCAAAGTTCCCTCTTTTTTATTGAGTGAAATTACATGGATCTCACTACTTTATGTGAGACCTATTTCCAACGTGTGCGACCCATATCGAATTCAGTCAATATGATTTATATTTTACTATGATTTATATTTTACTAGTACATTATTAAATATATTTTGATTTTAATTTTGACAAATTGGGATTAAAAGTGACTCAAAATTTTAATGATAATCATATGGACTTCTCAAATGTTAATGGTTAATGGCTCTTCTTGTCTTTATGGCTGAGACAAGAGTGACCTAATTGTTGTCGGGTCGTGAATTTGAGTTTTGAGGGAGATAGTTGTTTTCTTGTATTTTTTATCGAATTGACATTAATTTAGGTATTGTTTTAGTATAAAGACTAGGAAAATTGTTGATTTATACTTCTAAGTAGTGTCATAAATCGTGTTAGAGTTTCAAGTAATTTTAAGTACCGATAAACAATGGATCAAATGTGAAGATAGTGTGCTTTAACATCTGCATTTAATTTTAATTGCTTTAAAAATTATTAGAAAAAATTTTGTAATTAATTGAAGGTGTACAAAATATATAGTAGTATAGTGGAAATGAATTCATATTAATTGGATTTTAACTAATATGTTTGTTAATTGAATAATGAATCAGGTAAATGTTCCAAGATTGGATGATCCTAGTTCAAGGACATTTGAGCGGTGCTCTACAGATACATTTGAGATATACGGACCATGTACGTATCCAATATGTTATCTGTATTTATACAGAAGCGGATACGATGGTTGGAAACCAGAGAGTGTGACTGTATATACGTATAACTACCCGCCTGTTAGTTTTTACTACAATACTTTTATCCCTAATGGTATTTGGTATGGTTTTGATTATTGTCGACGTTATTTACCATCCACTGCCAGTCATGCTGCAGCACTCTAGTTACTCAACCTTCTTTCTTAGTCCATGGATTAAATAATTCAACCCTCTTTCATATGTCAACTTAATGTATCTTCTATAAGTTCTTCATGTGGGGTTATATATATATATATACATATTTGTGAGAGTTTCTTTCTCACACCGATGTTCTACAAATGACTAATCTGGAGGTGTATTTTAGAGGCTTTTGAGAATATATAGGAGGTGAGAAAAGAAGCCATCCATGTTTGTAGGTTCTACTATATGTGTATTCCACAATATATACTATGCCATATTTTGAGATAGTAGTTGATTTTGTTCATGTATTAAATCTAGCTATATTTATCATGTCTTTTATATTATTAATTATTATTAGATTATGATCCGTGTGTTGCGCATATTTAATTAATTAATTTTATAAGTTTTATAGTAATATTTTATGTATTATAAATATAGTTATTTTATAATATTACTTTATTGATTTGTAATAATGGAATGTGATTAGAAAAATTAAAATAAGGGAAAGTCATGTTTATCACAATTATCTAATTTAATTTTTAAAATATTTTGTAAAATTTGTATATTAATTTTTAAAATATTTTATAAAATTTGTATAATAACTTATTATATAAGATAATTGTTTGACTCATTTTACTTTGATTGTCAATTTATTTTTCCTATAATGGTACTTGTATTTATTTGATGAAATAAAATGTAAAATACAAACACAAAAATAAAATTTAAAAATTTAAAAATAGATTTAATTACAGTTTTTGTCCTCCTATTTTAGTTGAATCGTGAAAATAGTCCTCCTATTTTATTTCTCCCTAGTTTTGATCCTTCGAATATAATTTTGTTCTAAAACTTGATAAAATTTCATCGTTTTTACATTTATTTAAGTCACAACATGCCTCAAGATCTCACTTGCAATAATTGTACCTGAAATCTATGATCTAAAATGATGTAGTAGGACTTTAAAAAATGAAATTTCATAAAATTTTGGACCAAAATTCTATTTGATGACCAAATCCAGGGAGAAACAAAATGGGGGACTACTTTCGCGATTCAGCTAAAATAGAGGAACAAAAACTACAATTAAGCATTAAAAATATAATTGATTATTTAATATATTTTTTTTAAATGTAAATGTTAAATTATATTGTAACGTAGTCTAAATTTATTTGTTTTATCAGTATGATATTTTAATAGTGAACATGAGAAGTTGTTGTAAAAGAAAATTATTAAATATATTTTATCAAGAGTTTGAAATTTATTATATTAAAGATTTACATATACTATAAATTAATTTTAGGTACTTCAAAGTTTTAATTGATTATTTGTGTAATTGAATTATAGTTGTCTTGATATGTATTAAAAATAAATTCTATTAAAAAATAATTTAATTTTATGTAATACTTAATTTTTCATTTATTTTTTAACATTCAAATTATCATTATAATAAGGAAAATTAAAATAAAAAATAGCATTCAATTCAAAATATATAATTTAATTGATAAAAGTTTATTGTTAACATAT
>JBBPBT010001003.1:7414857-7433122 GCA_037974875.1 Cicer bijugum | reverse complement strand
ACAGAGATGAATATAATTAAATTTCTCATATAATATAATTTTGTCACGTAGTAAAATTTTTAAATATTTTCATCACAAACTAACTGATAGAGGAAGAGTACAAAGTCTATTTTATTCAACATAAAACCCTATTGTCAGTACACAAACCAAAACAACCTTTTAATTTATAAGCATTCTATACTCAACATTCAATATTTAACCATATAATTTTGTATCTATTACCATTGGAGTTCATATATGAGAACAAACCAGACTCTTATAATATATTAAATTTGAGTTTAAATATCTATAAAAAATATTCTCATTTAGTATATAAGACAAACAATTGTTAAGTTTAAAGAAATCTACTAAACTCGATGTTGAAATTGATAGATATTTTTTTGGGACTCTGATAACAATGCAAGAAAATGCATAAATAAAAAATGTCTAGAAAAAAAACTGTATAAGTAGATAGAAGATAGAGGCGAAAATGTAAAGTTGATTAATGCAGAAAAAAAACGTATTGAGTAGTAATGTAGATTTAATGTGAAAGATTTAGACAAATGTTATAAAATGATAATACAACGTTATAAAATAATAATATAGAATTAGTTTAGAAATTTTCCTGTGATAGTAGTAGCCTAGTAGGCTATCCTTAGTTGTAGAACATAGATCCAAGAGCCTAAGAGACCCTTCTAGTAGGTTATTCATTTGCACATATTTGTATTTGATGTATACTTATAATTGTTTGACGATTAATATTTTGTATTTGTTATAAATTTTGGATTTCGATTTTGAAACCAAAATGTTAATCATTATGATTACTCTATTAATGTTAATAACAGTTGTAAATTAAAATTCTAATCTACCTGAGTTAAAATAAAAAAATTCAAAATTACCACAAAAATAAATGATTAAAATGATCGACTGAGACAAAATAAAAAAGGTAATAAAGTAAAATACAAGGTCAATGTATTTCCAACTATTTCACTTTAATCATTTTTAGTTTCAGCAATAAAGTAATATATTTTGTAACTCAATTGTATATCAATTGAGTCTATCTCTTAATTTCAATTATTAAATACATTATTTTAATATTTGACATATCCATCGATCTCAATATTAATACACTACTTTATTTATTTAAGTTATTCGTCTAATTTGGTACTTCTCTTCTATGAAGTATATTGGTAAAGTTGTATATATATTATTGATATAAATACTAAATTGGGACATAAGACTTCATATTAATTTTTTTCAAAATTTACTTAAATTAAAATAAATAAAAGTATACTCGCGCAACACGCGGGTTAGCATCTAGTTTATGTATGATTAGCCGATATCTCTTATTAGTTATTTTAGTGGTTTTTTCGTGATTTTTATTGTCGTGAGATGCAACATTTCTCGCATCTTATTATGTTTAAGAACATTGTTAATTTTAGGCTTAATTGCAATTTTGGTCCTCCTATTTTAGCTAAATTGCGAAAGTAGTAGTTCCATTTTGTTTCTCCCCAGTTTTGGTCTTTCAAATAGAATTTTGGTCCAAAATTTGATGAAATTTCATTTTTTAAAGTTGTACTACACCATTTATGATCATATATTACATGTACAATTATTGCAAATGAGATTTTGAGGTATTGTGTGACTTAAATAAATGCAAAAAAAAAATGAAATTTCATGAAATTTTGGACCAAAATTCTGCTTGGAGGACCAAAACTGGAGAGAAACAAAATAGGGAGACCAAAACTGCATATAAACTTTATTTTTACAAATAATTTATTAAAGAAAGAGAAGAATCCATCAAAATAGGGTGTTTGACTAATTAGAAACTCATTGGTCATACATAAGAGTGGATAGTTATAAGTCGTAAGTGTTATGTGCTTCCATATATATTTTTCTCTTTTCTCTTGTTTGCAAAGGTATATTAATGTAAAAATTAGCATTTTTCTATGTTTTACGATGTGATTGTTTCTTTTCTTTATATGCATATATCTACGAGAGTTTTGCTGACATTTGTATTTTAAAAATATTATTTCATAAACAAATATTATTTTATTGTTTATAAATATTATAAAAATTGTTTAATTTTATTGTAAAAAATCTTTAATATTCACTGTTATGAGTAATCAAAATTTATAATTTTTTAACAGTTTTAATAAATAATATTTAGTTATTATTATTTTTTCAATGATAAAAAAGTAGTTTAAAAAAATATTATTTAATTAATAACTTAAATATGTAATGTACTATTCCATATTGGTATCGTAGAATTTCTCTATATCTTATGTCATGTATTTTTGTGTGTGCGCTTTTTCTACGTGCTTGTATATATATTTTTAAGTAAATAAAGAAGAAACTTACATATGCTATAATTCTTGCTTCAGAAGTAGATTAAGAAATTGAGTCGAAATAAAAATAAAAAGTAGACCAAGAAATTAAGCTTCTAGATTTATTATAGATTTATTATAGATTTAATATGGATTCAAGTGGATTGAGTTGGATAGCCAACTTTAATATTTGAATGATGTTTCGTACTCGAATGTGAGGTAGTACTTGCACACAGTGTAACACTTAAGTAAGTCGTTGTTTGAAGATAATAAAAGGTAAAATAAAATAAAAAATGCATATTTATCGGTTTCGAATTGCTATTTATATAGGTCACATCTATAGTTTAGAGGAGAATAACAGTCTTAAATAACTTATATTGTGGGAGATATTTCGGCGGAATTATCTCTCTATGGCTATTATTAGGTTTGATCTCGCATACAAGTCAAAAAAATTCTAAAACTTCATTAAAATACTGTCGAATTAGGTGAAAAAAACGAATAAATTCATATTAGACTTTTAACCGGTCCAAACATATATTAAGAAATTAACCTTATTTCACAATTAGTCCGTACATAGCTTGGATGTACAAGCAAAAAATATTTAGTTTAACTAAACTATTTCTTATTACATTGAAATCCTGTATTTTTCTTTCCATTATATAAGGGCCGAACAAATTGCTCATTTCATTTCAAATGGCTCTGTTAGAGAAATATTAACGTGCTTTCAAATCAAAGTAGATGAACTTTTCAACCAAACCAAGTTAACAATATTTTGATCTATTTACCAAAGTTTACCATTGAGTGTAAATTAAGAAGCAAATTAAGATACGTACAGAAGATAGCGTAGGTATGTACATTTGCCTCATGTGCTTACTAAGAAAACAAGGACTTCAAATTCCATAAGCCATGTGTTTTCCAACTATGTTGTGTGGAGTTTAATTTTCCACAACCCCTTAATATGTCTCAATTGATCCATTCTACTAAGTTAGTATCTTATTGAAAATAAACTATAAACGTAAAGTTGTTTTATTTTATCAATAAAGAGAAGAAGCCAATATTTTATTTAACTTTTAAAATCTGTTTCCTATGCTCTCACCCTTATATATAGAAGCAAAAAATAGGGTACATTGCAAATACTTCTTATGTGGTTCAAAGCACTACGTTCAATTTTTGATACAATGGTTAGGATCTCACATGAGTCTCATTATATCATTTTTTTTACATTATAGTTTTAACCCAATATATTATTGTCAATAATAATTTAAAGTAGTGATTATGATTGCGTTGTGAATTTTTATATTACATTCAAATGTAGATAAATGTTGTTAGTGTTACTACAGTTGCAATTGCAATGCTTTTTTAGATCATTATATTGTGACTGCAATTGCAATTATGGACCACAGTTTAAAAATTGTCTTATGTATTGCAATTAGTCATTTTATCAACTGTGATTGGTACTATATAAAATGTTATAGCTAATACTAATTAGTATTATGTGAAATGTTAATGTCATGCAGGAATTGTTTTTCACAGTATTAATGATTATGAGTATGGTTAAGCCCGGATTAAGCAGCACAACAACTTTCAATGTGTTGCAATATGGAGCAATTGGAGATGGAAAAAACAATGACTCCCCTGTAAATTACTAATTATGAGTAACACTAATTTGAATAACTTAATTATTTCATTTACTTAGTTCCATATATGATATGATAATTATACATATCCAGCATTCAGCAAACACAACTTATGTAAATGTACATTAAATAGGCCTTTGTGAAGGCATGGAAAGATGTGTGCCAGAGCAAGTCAGATACATCTCATCTCATCATACCAGCAACCAAGACATTCTTACTCAGACCAATAACTTTCAATGGTCCATGCAATTCTAAATATATCTACATTCAGGTACATCTTTTCAGTATTTTACAACTTAGTATTTTTCAATGGAATAAAAAAGAACAATAATCCATTAAAGTAGAACAGTTCTAGTTGATATTTAAAGTAACTAACATATTTAGTACTATACTACATGTTTGAACTCAGATTTCAGGAAACATTGTAGCACCTAAAACAAAATCAGAATATTCAGGATCCCACATAAACACATGGATTGGCTTCTCATTTGTCAATGGTTTAATTATAAGTGGAAAAGGGACAATTGATGGTAGAGGCTCTGTCTGGTGGAAACAACCTTGCATAGGAAATCCACCACCCGTATGTAAATATGTATCATATACTCATAGTATCATAAACATTAATTTATCATATACTCATAGTATCATAAATATATGTGTAATTTTTTTTAACTTATTTATAATACTAGCTAAATTTTTATGATTTTTTGTTTTTGTTTTCAGGGGACAAATTGCCGTCCACCAACCGTAAGTATCTGATTTTGATCATTGTAAAATAATTTCTCTCAAAATATAAGTAAAAATGACATTTTTTTTTATGTATTTAGATAAGATATAACAATTTTTTTTATCAATTTTTTGTTTAAATTTCTAGATCGAAATTAAAATACACAATTTGTGACAAAATCAAATTTCAGCCGTCATGATTTGTTGATGCTTATTTGTGTAGGCAATAACACTGAATAGATGCTATAGGTTTCAAATAAAAGGATATACAAGTATGAATCCAGCAAGAAGCCATATAACTCTAACAAGTTGCAAGAAAGGCATTATCTCTAACATTCGTCTAATTGCTCCTGGAGATAGCCCAAATACTGATGGCATTGATATTTCTTCCTCTAGAGACATTCAAGTACTTAACTCTTTCATTGCAACAGGTAAATTAGTTAACAACTAATTTTCATCTATATATTTTCTACTCTAAGATTTATTTTGTATAACCTAATCTTACAATTTCTCTTATAATTAATTATATTTACTTAATAAACAAAAAATTATATTGTAGGTGATGATTGCATCGCTATTAGTGCCGGATCATCCATAGTTAAAATAACCGGTATAACATGCGGTCCAGGACATGGTATCAGGTAGATATATTTTACTATTTTTGAATGAAATATAAACAAATAAAAAAACTTAAAAAATTGATGGTATATCTTATCTTAATTTTTAATAAGATACATTACATTTTCAGTTACTATTTTTTATTTTATTTTATTTTAGTCTGGATATTGTATTAATTATGAAATTGAATTCAATTATCATCCACTAGTCACACATTTTTTTTACTTTCCCTAGATAGATCATCATATATTACAAAAATGAGAAAAACGAAAGTTTTTGAATAATCTTATTCATTAATTGAACAAAATATAATAGTGAGTAACTCGTACTATTTTTTTTTTTATCAAACTCAACTAATTATAACAAAAATAAAACTGACTAATGTGATAAAAAAGAAAATCTTATCATGTAAATGAGTTTGAATTTTTAATTAAAATGTTCTAGCTACACTTTACCTGTAATTGAATGTAATTGAAGTAAATGTTAAATATTTGTGTAGTATTGGATCATTAGGGGCACGTGGAGAGACCGATATTGTAGAGGATGTGCATGTGAAGAATTGTACATTGACTCAAACATTAACTGGAGTACGAATCAAAACAAAGCAGGTAATTAATTAATTCACCAAATAACAACATTAATTAATATGGTTACAAACTATATTTTATACTCCTTTTATTTATTATAAGGTTTTTGGCTTGTAATTTTGGTCACATGACTTATGTAAATTATTATTTTAAAATGTAATATTTCAATTTCAGGGTGGAGGTGGATTTGCTAGAAGGATCACATTTGAAAATATTAAATTTGTTCGAGCTAATAACCCCATTATGATTGACCAGTTTTATTGTGTTAATGGAATGGTATGCCAAAACAAGGTAACACAAGATAATGCCCCAATTGGATTTTTCAATATAATTTAATATTTAATATGTTACTCCAATTGTAACAATTTTTTATTTATTGAAAATTATGTGTAGACTCAAGCAATCAAGGTGAGTGATGTAACATACAGAGAAATTAGTGGAACATCATTGACAGACAAGGCAATAAATTTGAATTGTGACCAAAATGTTGGGTGCTCCAACATTGTGTTTGATCGTGTTTATGTAAAATCTGGTGTTCCTGGGATGAAGGTTTTCTCATTCTGCCATAATGCCCATGGAAGAGCCACACACACCAAACCAGCTTTAAATTGCTTGCTCAAGTAGCTTCTTTCCTTTGAATTGAGGACACAAATTGAATAGAAAACTTCAAATTCTTTTCATTTGTTGTCCTCATGATGAGCTAATTAATATATTTTCTTTTTCTTTTTCTTGTGGAATCATAGTTAATTAGTTGCCGATTATTTAGATAGTTGTTGTGTGATTATTGAATTATAATCCTATGATGATACCAACTCGAAACATTTGGTCAGCTAAAAAGTAATTGGTATCACTTCATACAAGTGTTCTTGATGATCTCATTAAATAACTACTTGAGTTCATTTGGTTCTTAAATAAGAATTATGTTTGTTCTTATATGTTGTGTATTGATCTGAGAAGTCTTAATAATGAAATAATGATTGAAGCGCATGTGGTTAAATAAATAAAAAATGTGCAAAATGAAACATTAGAAAAAGTAATCTTAATAAGCGTATATAATTGATATAAAATTTACACCAAATATATGAATTTTTTTTTTAATATATTTATTCTAAATGGAGTAAACTCTAATGGGCTTAATTATTATTTTGGGTGAAAATTAGAAAGAAAATAATTTAACTAATGTAAATTGTAATATACTCTATTTGATATTAAATATAAGCAAAAATAAGATTAAAAAAAATTAATATATAAAATTTTAAATTTGAACCAAATATATTCATTTTCTTTTTATTTGGATTTCACCCTACTATATGATATATACTATTGCTATGTAGAATATAATTAGAAATTATGTAAGTGGCTTCCAAAAAAAAAATATTATACATAAGGGGGAAAATGAATTAGCTAATTTAAGTGGTAGAGAAAGCAAAAAGGAGGGAAGAGTTGTTGATTCCATTCATATACATTGCTATTTGCCAACACAACAACCTATTTAATTTGTCTCTGTGTATGTTTGTTACAAAATCCACCACAACCATACAGCCAACACCGCCGTATGGGGAAAAAGCCGCCGTTCTCCACCGACATTGAGGCGGCTCGCTATCCCCCGCCACCACCTCCTAATTTCCATGCCTCACAAACAAAGTTGTGGTTTGCATGGTTGGTGCCACTCATTTTTTTAGCCAATATTGCAATGTTTGTGTATAGCATGTATCTCAATGATTGTCCTGGTTATTTGAATGATGATGCTTGTCTTTTCTCTCAATATTTGGGAAGATTCTCTTTTCAACCTTTCAATGAAAACCCTCTCCTTGGCCCTTCTGTCCGCACGTGAGATTCTTCTCCTTTCTCTTTTTCTCTCTCTCATTCATTCAAATTATTGTTCATTATTCTCTTAACTTTGTTGAACATTTGAAAACACTTGCTAATATTGTAAAAAAATTAAAATTTCTACAATACATGCATGAATGGAATAAAAAACAAAACAATGGCAAGTTTCACGTTAATTATTTGCTAATTGGTCTTTTTGGGGTTATTATTGTGTTTAATTTATGCAGGTTGAGGGTGTTAGGAGCACTTGAAAAGGACCTAGTGGTGGGTGAAAATGAAGTATGGCGATTCTTTTCTTGCATGTTTCTTCATGCAGGAGTTGTACATTTACTTGCCAATATGTTTAGTCTTTTATTCATAGGAGTTCGGCTTGAGAAGGAATTTGGATTTTGTAAGCATATATACATTAATTAACTTCTACTTAGTTTTTTTTTTTTTTGGGCATGCTGAAACTCTTTGTTATCTATATTTATGGTTGATTTATTTATGATATCTTAATTGGACTTGCAGTGAGAATTGGATTATTATATTTGTTTTCTGGTTTTGGTGGAAGTTTGTTATCAATTTTGCATTTGAGAGACTCTATAGGACCAAATACCATATCAGTTGGTGCATCTGGTGCACTTTTTGGACTTCTTGGAGCCATGCTTTCTGAGCTTCTTACCAATTGGACTATCTATGTAAATAAGGTACTATATCTTTTTCTGGATAAAGACATGTTAGTATATTAGTTGCTATGTTACGCAAACGATATATTTTGTTGTATTGAAAGAAAAAATAAACACGAGGACAGATTTTAAACCATGTTAACTTCTGCAGTGTGCAGCTCTTACAAGTCTATTGCTCATTATTGGTCTAAATCTGGCTGTTGGATTTCTACCTCATGTGGACAATTCAGCTCACATAGGAGGATTCCTTGCAGGATTTTTCCTTGGTTTTGTTATTTTAATGCGCCCTCAATTTGGATATGTGAATCGCAAATATTTGCCTCCCGGACATGATGCAAAACGCAAATCAAAGTACAAATGCTATCAGTATTTGTTCCTGATATTGTCGGTCATCATCTTACTTCTCGGGTTAGTAGTGATTTACGATTTTCTTTCTTGTTGTCGATCGATTTTCATAACGGAATTTAAAATTGTTTTGTCTTGGTTTAACATCCTTTAACTTTGATTCAATGACTCATTTTACAGATATGCATATGGCTTAGCTTCACTGTACTTAGGAAACTCAGATGAAATCTTTTCCTATTAGAGAGTAATTCAAGTTGAGTGATTCCGATTCCACAGCTTGTTCTTCACGTTTTTGTGTACACTCCAAAATCTCCCTTTTTTAGAAGTGTATATAGCAGTACATGTGTTATAAAGAAAGGACCCTCCAATTTCTTTTGATTCAACACTTGCGCACGATCACAAATGCTTCTCTGAATTCTGGTTTGAAACTCTATCTTATTTCCAAGTACATGATCATTTGTACGTCATTCAGAAGAAACATATCCGAATTCGACTGCATGAAATGAATTATACATGTATCTATTTGGTTGTCTATATGGATAGAGGAAACTGTTGAATGTTGATCTCCTTGTCTTTTGGAACATGTGAAATAGTGTTTGTGTATAGATTATCATTTATTAAAAAAAAATGGTCTGTTCTCTATTCCAAAATTAGATATATATGTAGATGTCATCACAAAGTAGATCCATCTGCAGTGAATATTTATTCATTATTTAGTGGATTGAATAGTTCATCTAATAGGAACAGGAGTGAGACTTTGATTAAATTTATTTTTATTTGTTAAAACAGAATCTTCTATATTTTGTATAAGTGCTTAGAAGTTGGTCATTTTCTTTTTCTTAAATAATCGTTAGTAACAGATCAACTCAAACAAAATTCTTGCTTTAGTGTAAATTATCTGAAAAATAATCAATCTCAACGTACAGTCTCTGTTTGAATCTTGACAAAACAAAATGACAGAAAGCTAATGGAAGAACATATTGTCATGATACCACAATCAACATTCTTTGTGAAAACTTGAGATCTTTGCAAAAACGAAAAAATTAGTAAAGTTAAGATAGTTCAGTTTGCTTAGAAAATGTTAAATAAAATGAAAAAAACAAAGACAGTTTAATGACTTAATTTAATTGATTCTTTGATGAAACTAATGAAGAAATAGGTAGTGTTTTCTGATATATAAAATTGAAAATGCAAACCATTTGTGACAGAAGATATTATTACAAATTGATGTTCTTTCCTGTTATGCTATATAGTACATGGAGCCTTCAACTGAAAGATTTGAGGATAACAAGAAAGAACCATGGTTTTCAAATATAACACATTTCTCTTATCACTAGTATTCATTCCAGGATGGTGCTAGATTTCACATGATTCAGATCGACCAAAAACCGTGTAACGATTTTTTGCAACATTGTCATAAACAAAATCCCTGACAAACCTGCAATCATTCATGACATTTATCATCAAGCATATTCCCCTTAGTAATAAAATAACACGATAAAACTAGCGAAGAACCTGTAAAAAATGCTACTACTTACAGAGGCACGAATTGAAGGAGAAATGCTAGCTGCGGAAAAGGTAAGTCTATGTATTCCATAATCTTCAACACAGCTTCTGACTTTATGTATGATCTATAGAATAAAATAAACTACCAAGTCATACATTTCACTTCTAACTCTTCATTTTGATAACTTGCAATAACAAATTTCCTCTTTCCTCAGAACAAGCATTATTATATATTATAATAGAGAAATCTATTCAATTGAAAATACAATGGAAAATTTAACAGAAAGAGAATCTTATTTGGATAGAAATTTTTAACACACAAAACATTTATCTCCTAGGCCCTGTAGAAATATGCTAATAAGCTACAAAAAAGTTAGTCTCAAATGAATACTTATGATTTGATTACTTGAACAATAAAATTAAATAGACAAACATACCTATGATTTTCAACAAGTACAACACTTGAAATATCATCAGGAGCTCTTCCTGATCTTTGAAGTAACATCTTACCTGCTTCACTTTGAAGAGCTTCATATCTAATTGTCCTGTCAAACCCAACCCAACAAAATATAAATAAAACAAACCAATGGACTCGTGAAACTATTTAAGAAAACTAATGAAACAGCTTACTGTAACATGTTTTGTCAGTTTTTTTACCTTACTTCCATAAGCTTTCCAAACGGTTTATAACTTACATTAAACAATTAATTTGAGTTAATTTTATCTTTTGTGATACATAATAATTTATACGATATAAGTGTTATAAGTGCTTAATTAAACAATTTAACCAAATATGTGACTAAACTAAAACTACTACAATAACACAAGATATCTAATCTAATAATCAAAGGGTGGATTAATAATAATATTTAGAATGAAAAAGAGATAGATATTATACTTATTCCGATCATTGCGACGGACAAAGTTAACACCACCATTACATAAGTTGCATACCCCTGTGTGTCAAAAGCAAGAAATTAAGAGAAATAATTTTGCATGAAAATTGGAAGGAATTAATTTGATTTTACCGTCAAACAACATGATGGGTCGTTTGTCTTGGTCGAAGAAAGAGGAAGTTGCTTCCACCGACTTCACGCCGTCGCTTCGGGGTTGTGACAGAGAATTATTGACTCTTCGAGCACGTGGAGAGCACGTGATTGAATTGAAGCGCCCAACACAACCAGGAAGCTGAAGAGCCATTCTCTCAAACAAGTTGCCTGCGAGCACCTCTGATTAATATAATAATATTTATATCTTCAGTGTGTGGTTTCGATAAATTTTTACCGGAGAAATTAAAAATAAGGCCATGCTAGTTTAATTGGTAGTTCAAGACCACCGGTTAAATTAATTGGTAGTTTAATATGGCAATTCTATTTTATTTTTTATTTTTTATTTTTTTCAATATGACAATTATTTATATTTTTTTTAATGATGGTATTTTTGGTGTCAAGTATGATATACATAATAATGTTAAATGTGAGTTAAAATTTCACATTAATTAAAAAAGTAATTGTTTAAGGATATATAAGTGAAAATATCTATATACTTATAAGTTTAAGGTTTTGAGTTAGATGTGGTCAGTTGATTCACTTTATATGTTTGTTTTTAGTTAGGTGTGGATGATCATTTAAATCTCTCTTCATCACCCAACAAGTATGACACTGAAAAGGCTCTTGGACATCAAAATAAGATAGTCAATTAATTAGAATACTCTTCATTATTATATCTTAGTGTCATATTGCACTATCAAAGTTGTTACATTGGCTCTATTGTTATACTAAGTAAAAATGTGATTTATTAAAATTTAAGTATTTGAATTTAGTGATTTGTAATTATGTATAATGAATCTTTAGCAGTAGTAAAACTCATAAGTTTTTTGAATGAATAAGTAAATTATTATCTATTAAAAATAATTTGAAAGTCGTTATGTCCAGTAAGAATAGTTTTACATTCATCAGCAAGACAATGTCGAGCAAGAATAGTTTACAATCATCGACAAGAAAATCATACTCCAATCTATTAAATATTATATTATACACATTATTAATAATTTGTTTGTAATCTAGTTCAATTATTATATTTGTAAGACCAATCATCAATGAGCAAACTATACTCTAATCTATTAAATATTACATTGTGCACGTTATTAAGCACTTGTTTATAATCTAAATATGACATTTGTAAGACAATGAGCTAAAATCAATTGGAACACTTGAAACAAACCCTTAGTCTCACACTTAAGAGTTTGGAGGTTCATAAAACACCAGATCACTCATGTCATGATAAAACGACCCTAATCATTTCTCACATACATTTCAATGTCCGAACAAAACTATTACGGAAAAGAGCAACATCTACAATACATTTTAAGAACCAAACATAGAGAGGTTTCTAAAAATTGACACGTGAATGAGGCAAAATATAAAGAGGTTTAACTCTTATGGACTTTGTGCGTTTGGTTGCCATGAAATGAGCAAATTCTTGGTTACAATGATCTTCCCATCAATTGATTCTACTTTTCCATCCCAAAATTTTGTCTTTCCAATTTTGCAACCAAAGACACACCATTTGCCAACAAATGATGCTATCACATAAAATAAAAAATAAACGTAAAGAATTTTTAGTAGTTCAATCACAACAAATAAATGTTGGGAGATATTTTACTTCTTTATACTCTAAATTTTCTTATTAACAAATATAAATTTGGATATCGAGAAATATATAAAGTTGTCAGAACTGCAATCAACTATTAAAGGATTTTGAATGAATCTCTATCCTCAAATGTGCTGGACACTCTAGAGTCACTTTTAACAATATTTTCGTCTAGACTACCAAATTTCAAATAATATTATATGATTTATGTAACCCACAAAAGGAATTAGAGAAGGAAAAGGTAGGAAGGAGGATTTGCACCCAAAAATTGACTCTATTACTCAACGAAGAATCATACCAAATATTGATTATTAGCTATCACCAATCTTTCAACGATGTCATACTTTTAACACTATATGAGAAGACCAAATTCTACACAAAATATAGTTAGAATTATTCAATGGTCACATCCAAAAATCACTTAGAGGAATATGTTGTTTGGAAGACTAAAAAACTCTAGTACCTGAGTTGATAACAACTTTCAACCTTATTTGCCCCGACATTGATAACTTAGAGTGATCACAAAAGCCATGCCATATCTTTTTCTGCACATGATTAAATTAATAGTCAAATTTAATTGACCATTATAAACTAAAGGATCGATAATTTATACAATAAAAAATAGTAACAATGTATAAACAAAATTATAGAAACTAAAATAAAATTAAGTATTCCCTGACCATGGTTAAAATCATAAAAAAATTATTTACTCGATAATAATTATAAAAAAATTAATATTTTAAAATAAATAAAAATAGAAAAAATTTAATTAAGAGTAATAGGTACAAGATATTCCTTGACCATAATTATTTTTCTTTTATAAGCTTGACCATAGTTATTGAGACACAGTCACAGTGACACCTTTAACCCAATTCTGTCCAATGAGAATAAAAGGATATTGAAAAAGTAATGAATTGTAGACAATTTCCATTTATAATAAATATAATAAAAAAAATAAAAAATACGTTCGTTTGTGTTGTTGGTCTTTGGGTGTCTCTTCTCTCTATTTGTTAACCGGCGAAAAGAAAAAGAGAAGAGTCACTCACTCAACAAAGCGGTGAAGTTGGTAGCAACAAACAGAACAGAAGAAAGAAGCTAAGCAATGGGTTTTATCGGTGACACTATGGATTCTATCAAATCTCTTCAGATCCGTCAAGTCCTCACTCAGGCTGTTAGTCTCGGTTCGTTCTCTCTCTCTCTCTGTAATGCATCAAATCAATTCAAACTCACAAAAATCTGTATTTACGTTATCTAAGGTCTATATGGAAGCTACAGTGAAGTGGGTCGACTCTGAAATCAGAGAATTTTCAAGTTTTAGATAGAAAATTTTTACTATATTATTTATTTTAATTTTAGGGTTTATATCAACAATTCGTATTACAATGAGTCGTATGTGGCGTAATTATTATTTTTTCAATTTTCGGATGTGGGGTTTATCTTTGACACTACCAATTGAGGGGTTATTTGTAACGCTCGGAGATTATAGATTCAAGGTTTTTCATATGTTGGTTTATGGGTTTAGTATTAAATGGCCAATCTTTTGGGTGATGAATCAAATGAGAAATTAGAGGCTGAATTTCATGTCATTTTCCCTCTTTAAGGATTTTGGGTTATTGGTACACTTTGAGGAATTCTGAAGTTAATAGAAGTTTTTTTTTGCCTTGTTTCTTCACAATCCTGTATGGATATGCTAGAAACAGTACTTCATTGTTTAATGCTATGTTGATTTTGCCACAAGTAGTGTCAACATACTGGATTTCTAGTTGATCTATATAAGTTATATTTGTTGAGGCGATCTGTGTTCTGCATCAGGCATGATTGTTACGTCTGCACTGATAATATGGAAGGCATTGATGTGCATCACTGGCAGTGAATCTCCCGTCGTCGTTGTTCTTTCTGGAAGTATGGAACCGGGATTCAAGCGGGTAAGCCAATCTTATGCATCAAAGCCTCAGTAATTCTGTAATCTGTATAAAATATTTTCCACAATAATTAATATTTTGCGTGCCTTAATTTTTTTCTACTATAATAGTACAGTTTCGTCAAGGAAAGAGAAGCTGCATATATATCTATATATATATTCGAACTATTTGTGAATGTAATTTGTCTGTTTCTTTCTGTAGCTAATGAATGTTGGCTTTTACAGGGTGACATCTTATTCTTACACATGAATAAGGATCCAATTCGTGCGGGTGAGATTGTTGTATTTAATGTAGATGTAAGTTCAGCTCAAGGTTTTATCCTTTATGTTTTGCTTATTTTGATTCATATTTATATCAGCATTTTCTGATTCTGTGTTCTGCTTAATACTTTCCTTTCCTTACTGATAAAATCTGTTGGCATGTACCTTTTTCTTTCTTTCTTAAGGGGCGGGAGATTCCGATTGTTCATCGTGTAATTAAGGTAAGCTCAATGTTTTGGTTGAATTTAGCATGTTCTTTCCAAGAGTTGCATCGTTGGTACTGAATGTTAAATTTTGCCTCTTAAAAAAAAAGTTACTGAATGTGAACTCTGTGATGAAGTGCTTTGTATCTTCTCGTGTGAGAACCTTAGATGAGAAGATCCACACATAGTTCTCTTCTGAGGATATAATGGTTAAGATCAACATTACCCGAGTTATCTTCATTCCAAAGGAAACTTCCTGAATCCCCATAGCATAACTTTTTTCACTGGTTTAACTTTCTTTATGCTTTTTGAAATATACACTTATTAGTTACTATCACACAGTGAATGATAATTAAGATTGTCCTGTTTGAGACCCTTAATGCTTGACCATTTTGTAGGTACATGAAAGGGGAGATACCGGAGAGGTTGATGTTCTCACAAAAGGTAGTGACTGGTATAGAAATACTGTCAATGCTGATTTTAGGTTCTACATTATACAAAACATAATCTTTTAATAGCGAATTTGATTTTCACTCTTTTCTCCAATACTCTATCTATGCTCTGTTAGTGTAAATAGTTTTATACTGTCAGCACATCACAACATTCATGAGGATGAATTTAAAGGAAGTCGAATATCTGATCTAATGGTTGTGATTGACTGACAATGTAAAAACTTTTTATACTGACAATATATATAAATTAAATCCATATTCTATTTCATAATTTTTGTTTAGTTGTCTGTTTTATATAGTGGTTGTCTGTTAATGTAATGACCTTCCCTTCCGTCATGTATTTTGCTGTCTTTGGCAGGAGATAACAACTATGGGGATGACAGGCTGCTGTATGCTCATGGTCAGCTATGGCTGAATAGACACCACATTATGGGTAGAGCTGTTGGGTATGACATTTCTTTTACACTTGATTTCTAAACTTGTCTTAAAAAGGCCATTCCTCCCTTGCCCTTGCAACCTGTATGTCTTAATTGCAATGTATAAAGGTTAAGGTTATACGATTTTTAAGTCTCAAACTATAATAAGAATGGGATCTGTGACACTAATGTATCATGCATGCATGGTTAATGCCTCTAAGTCTTGATACCTATTTGTGGAATATCAAACACTTGTTGGGCCTTTGAACACGATATACCAAGGGTTTATCCTAGTTTATCATATACTGATTCCTACATTTTGCAATCTATATTACGAAGCATGTTCATTTGAAAATCATTTTATGATGTTCTGTCATCATTGCTTGTATTTGTTGTTTGCAGGTTCTTGCCTTATGTTGGCTGGGTGACAATTATCATGACTGAAAAACCTATCATCAAGGTTTGTTTGCTCCGCTAATCTATTATGTTGTCATTCAGCTGAAGTTGGTCGATTTATGTATGTTTATGGTGAATCACTGAATCATGTTAATCTGGATTTTTACTATGAGATAAATGAGGACTGATTTAAAGGTGTATGACATAGATTTTTGGGATTTGACCCCCTAAAAGTGAGGGATGCTCATTAGACAGAAAAGTGAAGAGTTGCATCTCTTGATGGGAAAATCAAGGGATTAGATTTAAATAAATAGCAGTTTGTTATTGGTTATACATATGCATGTATTATATCACAATCTTGGCTATTGATTTTTAAATCAATGACTATGATTTTTCACTTTTCTTTCAAGCCAACTCCTTACATTAGAGCAAGTTATATATATATATATATATATATATATATATATATATATATATATATATATATATATATATATATATATATATTAATTGCAACAAGTATAAAGTGTGCTAAAGTTGTCTCTCTTATTTGCAGTATATTCTCATTGGTGCTTTGGGGCTGCTGGTGATAACTTCAAAAGAGTAAATGATGATGAATCTAAATCAAACTAAATGGGTCTGGCCTCCAAGAGTACTATGAGCACATGTCATGCTTTTTTTGAACTTGAAGGTGTCATTTTGTACCATTAACAGCATAATATTAAGAATTAATACAAAGTAGTTGAATTTTATAATTTCTTTTGATCCTTTGTTGGTTCATTGAAAACCTCCTTCCTTTATACAAAAACTAGATTAGCATTTGTTCTCAATGTGGCCTCATATTAAACACGGTTAGATATAAGCTTCAATATATAGTTTCGTAATATCGCGATGTGAAGAGGGTATTGAGATGCAAGATTTACAACTTTGATGTGGAACCAGACAATGCAAGATTTATAACTGCTCAATAAATTTTCTTTCTGTGACTGATATTTTTTTGATGTTTGAAAGATATATAAAACCACAAAAAAAAACTATTACCAAAATTTATCAAAATTAATGTTCTTTTATTTATTTATAATTATTTTTAAATGTGTAAAACGAGTAAAAATAGTCATTTGTCTTAAAAAACAAAAAGTAAAAATAACCCTCCTTATGTGATGGAAGGAGTAATGTCCTACTTATTTGTCAATAAAAAAACATATTGTTAATACCAATCAAAGTTCGGTCGAGTGTTAACATTTCGATCCTGTAAATTTGTAATGTAAATAGTAATTTTAAATTTGTTAGAGAATGGAGAGGTTCAAACCATATCCTCCAAGGCATCATCAACTCATGTCACTCTAATATCCTTGTTTTTTTTAATAACAAAATATACTAATATATTATTTACTTAATTATAATTTTCATCCTTCTAATTAGAGGCATCTACATTTTGCTCCCTCTATTATTTTGAGTGATTTCAGTCCTTCAAAATTTCAATTGTTTCAATTAATTTCTTCCATCCATTTTCAATTGTTTACAATTTTCAAATTCTCGTAGTTTATTAAAAAGTTTCACAACTAAATTTATTAAATTAGAAAATTATTTTAAATATTATTTCACTTCAAACATTGAAATTAACTAAAAATAAAAAATCTCTAATTTTTCTTTTCTTGAAATCTATCTCATTTTCAATAAAATCTTCCATATTTTAATAAATAATAATACTTTAAATAACTTATTTGAAATAGTTGATAGT
>JBBPBT010001003.1:7397022-7414523 GCA_037974875.1 Cicer bijugum | reverse complement strand
AAATTAGAGAAACCAAAATAAAATATAATTCAAAGTATACGAACCAAAAGTACACTTGATCAAATTATGTGTATTAAGAAATGCAGTTAACAACATTTAATTTATATAATTTTAATAAGAATAAATTGTTTCATCTAAATTATTCTAGTAGCTAGAATGTTGGAGATTTAATTTTTTTTTTATTCTACAATAATTGATTTGTTTGTAAGAAGAATTAATGTCAAAATAAATGACCATTTTTAATTTTTAATATACTTATTTCTAAATGTATTATTTGATTAATAATATTTACAGAATTTTCAATATAATATATTCTCTTATACATTTATAATTAATAATATATTAATATTTAATAAATATAATTTTTTGTTATATGTGTGAAATGATAGAATTAGAGATGACAATGGGTAAGGTTTGGATAGGGTACTATAGTACCCGTACCCATACCCACAGTTTAAAAAAAATACCTATATCTGTGCTCATATTCCCATGGGTATCAACTTTAATACCCGTACCCTTACTCTTCCGTACTTCGTATCCTCATGGGTATCAACTTTAATACCCGTACCCTTACTATTTGGGTATCTAAGTGTGTCCGTACTCATATCCATTATCCACACTTTAATTAAAATAGATCGATAAATAAATATTAAATTTAAAAATTATTCAAATATCATAAATTCAATCATAAAGTATTATAAACTAAAATATTTTCTAAATCAAAACATTTCAAATGAACACTAATTACAAAACACATTCAAATATCCATAACAATATTTTATGAAGTTACAACTCTTACGACAATATTATTTGAGATCAGTAAAAAAAATTTATAAGTTGCAAGTATTATTATAAAGACACGATTAATAAGATATAACTCTTAGTAATAAAGTCACAATTATTTAATTATTCATCATAATCAAATTTTTAAAAAGTTTGCAAACGTTTATCTTTTGATTTGATTATAAATATTGTAATAGTTCAATTATATTAATAAATATTAAAATATAAAAGAAAATAATTAATTAAACTAAATATTAATATACTAAATAAATAAAAATATATATTTATATAAGTGCGAGTGTGGAGCAGAGTGGTACTAGTACTCGTACCCGCTTAATTTTGCGAGTAATTACCCGTCCTCGTGCTCATACTCATAATGCAGATTTTTACCCTATTACTGATGGATTTTTTTTGCGGGTACCCACTGAATTTGGGTCTAATTGTGAAAATATATTTGTATTTCATCCATGAAATACAAATATAAAGGAATTTATTAAAATTTGCTTAATTTTATGGAATACATTCGTTGATATTCGTGTTGTTGACGGGTCATATTAGTAATTTTATAATTTTGAAAGATGATATTTATTAACAAGTGAAAATAAAAATTAGGTGGTACTAGGATTTATGCAAAAAAGAATTAGAAGAAAAATTAACTGAGAAAACGGGGTAAACCCCGTTGAGTCCAATGGTGGCGCTGCACATTGCTCCTAAACCCTATTCCCATTCCCATTCTGATTCCAATGCTATTCAACTCCATCACCACCATAATCATCTTCTTCTTCAACCTTGATTGAGCATGTTCCACTTTTACCCTCTCCCTGATCATGCTAATGCCCTCTCTGCGATCCACTCGCAGATTCTGCAACAACTTCTCTTCCTCTCCTTCCTCCGCCGCAATCGTCAATAATAAACCCTTACAACTACCAGCTCTCGACAGACTCAAATCTGAGTGGGACCCACACAAACTCTTCCATCTCTTCAAATCCAATGCAACTAATCCCATCCTCATCGAAAATCGTTTCGCCTTCTACGACACCGTTTCACGTCTCGCCGGTGCTAAACGCTTCGACTACATCGAACAATTACTAGAACAACAGAAAACCCTACCTCAATCTCGCCGTGAAGGTTTCGTCGTTCGAATTATCGCTTTGTATGGTAATGCTGGTATGAGCAAACACGCTCTCGAAACTTTCTATCAAATGCATTCTTTCAAATGTAATAGAACCGTTAAATCTTTTAATATCACTCTTAAGGTTTTGGCTCAGACGCGGGATTATGATTCTATTGTTCGCTTTTTGAATGGTGTTCCTTCTAGTTTTAACATTAAGTTAGATGTTTATTCTGTTAACATTGCTATTAAGGCTTTTTGTGAACTTGATAAGCTTCAAGAGGCTTATTTGTTTATGTTAGACTGTGAGAATAATAAGGGTATTAAACCTGATGTTGTTACTTATACCACTCTTATGTCTGCATTTTATGAGCATATGAGGTGGGAAGTTGGTAATGGATTGTGGAACCGTATGGTGTTGAAAGGTTGTATGCCAAATATTGCTACTTTTAATGTTCGGATTCAGTTTTTGGTTACGGTGAGGCGAGTTTGGGATGCTAATGCTCTTATGCGTTTGATGTGGAGAATTGGGGTTACACCCGATGAGGTTACTTTAGTTTTGGTTATCAAGGGTTTTTTTCTGGTTGGTTATCCTGATATGGCAACGAGGGTTTTTTCAGCGTTGCACAGGAAGGGTTATAAGCTTTCTGCTAAGATTTACCAGACAATGATTCACTATTTGTGTAAGAGAGAGGATTTTGATCAGGCATATGCTATGTGCGAAGATAGTATGAGGAAAAATTGGTTTCCGAACGTAGATACCATCTTTATGCTGCTGGAAGGCCTTAAGAGATTTGGGAAGATTGATGAAGCGAAGGAGATTATTGTGTTGGCTAAGAGCAGAAAACCTCCCTTTTCTTCCAGTTATTTGGCTACAATGAAGTCCATATTGTCTGGGCAGAAAAGTTAGTGGAATAGGGAAATTGTTTGAATTTAGTGGGGTAGCTGCCCAATTGGATCTTATATTCTTTGTATTCCATTCATTTGTACATCTTGATAATTTAAGTAACAAGTCTGAAAATTTTGAAGGCATCTCATTTATATCATATATACTCTTGTAAGTTTTGAAATACTCCTTTCCTTTCAACATTCTTTCATACTGCCATATGCATACACGGTTTTTCTGTTATCGCTTTCATTGCAGAGAAATAGTGCATGGATATGAAGGTTCTACATGCTATTCTGTTCCATGCCTTTCATTAAAAATAGTATTTCTGTTTGGTGATTTATTCATGGATCTTTTTATGAGATCGATAGTAATAAATCTAATATTCATATATATTTGCAATGATGAAAAATTTTAGGGTGGATTTGTGGTGTTAAAGGCACTTGCATATCTTGATAAATCACTTTTTTGTGTTTTGGAGAAAAATAATATTTTCATGTATGCATGCACAAATATATGTCATATATGAATGCCAATTTAGTCATAGTTGTTTGTCTTAAGATACTTATGTTATGCTAAATGATTTCAGAATCATGGTGGAGAACATAATACTTATTTTTAATAAGTGAAGTTTGTTCCTTTCGGATATTTATGATCAGTTATAAACTTGGGGCAACATTTTGTTATTCAATTTAATTTTTCATACAAATTACATTTTTTATCAATGTGTCTGCTGGTTTTGTTTTTTTGTTTTTTTTTAATATTATCTTATTTAGGTGATGTACTGTAAGTTAACCTGTAGCTTTATGACTGTTCAAACCCAGTTATATGAATAATTAAGTTCTAAATTAGTTGTTTGTTGATGTGTAGATTTGAGGATTGCTGATTTATGGCCTGTTAAAAAATAAAGTTAAATTAGAATTGATTCGAGGTATCTATTTGTCATTGAAGTTGAAAAGGAAAAGCGTTATCGTCATGATCTGGAAATTTCTGGAAGTATTTTGATTTGCAATATGGGCTTGGTGTAGTGTACAGCAGATTCTGAGGCTGTCTAGATGGCTTCTTTCAGCACTGTATAATGTATGCACGTGGTTCAAGGAAGTACTTGTGAAGGGAGGAAGTTTTTACAGAGACAAGTTTTTGCTTTCGAACATGAATCTTATTTCGATATGCATATCAGCTTTGGAGTGAACCTCGAAACTAGCTGAGTGTTCACCTGGTTTGAAGGTATCCCATTATTGTTTTATGTTTCCAATCAAATGTGTTGAAGAAGATAATCTATTTGTCTGCATAACTAAGTTATGTTGAAGTGTATTGGAGAAGTTGCATCTGCCTTCTGCTGTGAAAGTTATTGTGAAGGGTGTATGAGGGACAACTAAACAAGAACGACATAGAGCATTATTGCATTGGAAGGAAAAATTGAGTGTAAATTTTGGGATTATACCTAGACATGAAACGTCTAGTATATAACCATGGTGACATTGCTGTTTCACATGGATAAAGTTTGTTTACTTCCCCGATGATTGTTTGTGTAGTCTTCGGCTAACAATGCGGACTTTGACTGAATAAACTACGAAGATAAAGAGCATATACATAGAGAACAATGCTGCACAACTAGAAAAAAAAATTACCTGAATTTTGACAGAATACAGGTGAGGTTGCTTGGTGAAATAGAGTGGTGACCACCTCATTCAATAGTCAACATGCCCATCAATATTCATTTTGGCAAAAAGATTACGGCAAATATTGTTTTTCTAGCATTTTTTTCATTGAAAAAAACATGGGAAGCTTTATTCTTGATTTTGAATACATGAAAGCCTGCAAAGTTCAGTTATTCTTATTAATAATGATTTTTTAAAATCATCACAAATTGCTTATCATTTAAATTTTATTTTCTTCACCATGATCCATTGCTAGTGGTTTTGGTTTAATGGAATCCTTCAAGATTTTTGAAAGATTCATCAGCAGGTCTGTTTTGTGTATTTGATCCAGGTAATTTACTCCTCCGATGATTAATCTTTCTGCCTTGTTTCGTCTGAACTTATTAGACACTGTATATCATCATTCATCCAGCCTGTTGAACCGTTTTTTGCGTATATATTCGGAACATACTTTGATGCTCTAGGCTTCATTGATGATTTTACAGCAAAGCGTTAAATAATTACATTTACATCGAACAAAAAACATTACTTAATTGAATGCATCGTGCACCATAAACATGATAATTGTCGATAAAATCTTTAACTTCCCCTTTATGTAATCTTTAAAGTCGCAATCTGATGCAAACTCAGTTTTACAATTCTAGAGTAGAAGTTGTTTTGTGTTTTTATGATAATTTATTCAAATAATTTTTTTATTTGAAATAGTTTTTAAACTATTCTTTATTTTAAAAGTTGTATTATACATATGGAAATTCTTAGAAAATTTATTATAAGTGATTTTTTAAAATAAAAAAATTGTATTTCTTTTGTTCCTATTTGTATAAAAAGGTGATGATGTATTTAATTTAAAATGTGGATCAAATATATTATATTTTTTCTTATAAAACAGAAACACGGAGGGAGTATAAAACAAAATTGAGTGTATTAGCCAATGAAACATATAAATGGTCTGAGGTTTTTATTGTGGCTACATTGTTTGTCTGGGTGGCTTTTTTATTAACATTCAAAAAAATTATTTGGATTATTTATTTTTAAAAACTGTTTTGTAAAATTATTTTTAATATTATATTTTTTAAAATTAAAAAAGTAACACAGATAAATAATATTTTTTTATTTTCAGTTTTTTTAACTCTTTAGTCAAAAACCATTTTAAAAACTGAAGTTGTTAAATATATTTTTTTTTAACTCTATAGTCACTTGTTTTGTTGAAATCAAATCCAACATGTAAATGCGCTAATCATTATCTCAAAATATGTATATGATTTATTATAAATTGTTGAGTAATTTAATATTGACTAAAATATAACTTTGATGATATTTTTTACTTAATATTTACTTTATTTTTTTATTTTGGTTCTTTATTTTTAATGTAATATTTATTTTACTTTTTAATAAAATAAATTTGTATAATTTTGTAAAAAACTGAAGAACAAATAATTATTAAGTATAATATAAAAAACTAAATAAAAGATGAATGACTAAAATAAATTAAAAAACAAATGATCAAAATAAATATTAATGAAAAGATATAAACTTAAAATTATATTTAAGTCTTCAATATTTTAACTCCAATTCTTCTAGCAGTAACAAAACTCCATGTTGCTTAATAATTTACCAATTTTTTTTTTACAAGGGGAGTGTAATTTTAATTAAATGTTTGTTAATATTGAGGAGAATACCGATAAATTCCTATAATTTGACGACCAAATTCGTATTTACAATAGAAAATGTTACTTCAGCTTTGAGTTGGTAACAATGGGATCTTTTTGGTTCGGATGCTTCGAAAACCAATGTCAAAGGCTGTTCTCTCGTGCATCAAACCTCGTCACCGTCCCAAATCTTCCTCCTCCTCTTTGCCTCCACGCATCAAGAACCTGATCCTTGACGTCATCCAAATTCTTAAAACCCATCAATGGCAAGATTCCCTCGAATCTCGCTTCTCAGATTCCGAAATCATTGTCTCCGACGTTGCCCATTTCGTTATGGACAGAATGCACGACCCTGAACTCGGTTTAAAGTTCTTTAACTGGGCTTCCACAATACCCTTTTCCTCCCCTCTCAATGGAGTTGCTTATTCTTCTCTTCTCAAGCTCTTGGCAAAGTACAGAGTGTTTTCGCAGATTGATTTGGTGTTACAAAACATGAAAGTTCTTAACTTGAAACCTACAATTGAAGCATTTAACACTTTAATTTGTGTATATGGAGAATATGGGTTGGTTAATAGGGCAATCCATTTTTTCCATACAGTTTATGAATTGCATAATTGTTTTCCTAGTGTGGTTGCTAACAATTCATTGCTTAAGTGTTTAGTTAAAAATGGGAAAATTGATATTGCACGTGAACTGTATGATAAAATGCTTGAGAAGCATGGTGATGATGGTATGGATGTTGTTGTGGATAACTATAGCACCTCTATTGTGGTGAAGGGTTTGTGTGATATTGGGAAGGTTGAAGAAGGTAGGAGGTTGATTATAAATAGATGGGGGAAAGGTTGTGTTCCACACGTGGTTTTTTATAATGTTATTATTGATGGGTATTGCAAGAAGGGTGATCTCAATGGTGCTACTAGAGTTCTTGAGGAGTTGAAATTTAGAGGTTTTTTGCCGACATTGGAAACGTATGGGGCTTTGATTAATGGATTTTGCAAGGCTGGGGAGTTTCAAGTAGTTGATCAACTGATGAAAGAAATGAACGTGATGGGATTGAATGTGAATGTACAAGTGTTTAATAATGTTATTGATGCTCAATACAAGCATGGTTTGGTGAAAGAAGCAGCCAAGATGATGAGAAGGATGAATGAGGTGGGTTGTGAGCCGGATATTATGACTTTTAATATTCTGATTAACTTTTTGTGTCGTGTTGGAAGGATTAAAGAAGCTGAAGAGCTCATAGAAAAGGTGAAAGAAAGGAGATTGTTGCCTAATAAGTTTAGTTATATGCCTCTCATGCATGCTTATTGCAAACAAGGGGATTATGTTATGGCGTCAAATATGCTTTTTAAGATTGCTGAAACAGGAGATAAACCAGACTTGGTTGCCTATGGAGCTTTTATCCATGGAGTTGTTGCTGTTGGGGAAATTGATGTTGCGCTGATGGTCCAAGAGAAAATGATGGAGAAGGGTGTTTTTCCTGATGCTCAGATTTACAATATTTTGATGAGTGGTCTATGCAAGAAAGGAAAGCTTCCTGCTGCCAAACTACTACTATCGAAAATGCTTGATCGAAATTTACAACCTGATGCATATGTTTATGCCACTTTGGTAGACGGATTTATTAGAAATGATGAACTTGATAAGGCAACAACTCTTTTTGAAGTCGTAATGAGTAAAGGTATAGACCCTGGCGTTGTTGGGTACAATGTCATGATTAAGGGTTTATGTAAATTTGGAAAGATGACAAATGTCATGTCATACTTAAATAAGATGAAAAATATGCATCATGCTCCAGATGAATACACTTACTCCACAATTATAGATGGATTTGTAAAGCAGAATGACTTAGATAGTTCACTTAAGATGTTTGGACAGATGATGAAACAGAAATACAAGCCAAATGTGGTTGCTTATACCTCCTTGATCAATGGATTCTGCAAGAAAGCAGATATGAGCAGAGCTGAATTTTTTTTCAGAGGGATGCAATCTTTTAATTTGAAGCCTAATGTTGTCACATACACTATACTTATTGGTGGTTTTTGTATGGCCGGTAAACCTGAAAAAGCAGCGTCCTTTTTTGAGCTAATGCTGATAAAAAATTGTCTTCCAAATGATACTACATTCCATTACCTCGTAAATGGTTTAACAAATATCAAAAAGAGTACAGTTCTTAGCAGAAAATATGACGAAAATGACAGGTCCTTGATTTTGGATTTCTTTGCAATGATGATATCGGATGGATGGAGTGAAGTGATTGCCGCTTATAATTCTATTATTGTTTGTCTTTGTAAACATGGAATGGTTGATGTTGTCCAGTTGTTACACACTAAGAAGCTGAGGAAAGGGTTTCCTATGGATTCTGTATGTTTGAGTGCCCTGCTGCATGGCTTATGTCAAACAGGAAATTTGAAAGAATGGAGGAATATTATATCCAGCGATCTTAATAAGATTGAACTCCAAACTGCTTTTGAATACTCCCTGAAATTAGACAAATACCTGCACCAGGGAAGACTCTCAGAGGCTTCAATTATTTTACAGACCTTGATTAAAGACTCCAAATTGTCTGATCAATCGGACAAAAATCAAAGGGTGACAAACTTGCAGTGAGAATTGGATTATTATATTTGTTTTCTGGTTTTGGTGGAAGTTTGTTATCAATTTTGCATTTGAGAGACTCTATAGCACTAAATACCATATCAGTTGGTGCATCTGGTGCATTTTTTGGACTTCTTGGAGCCATGCTTTCTGAGCTTCTAACCAATTGGACTATCTATGTAAATAAGGTACTGTTTCTTTTTTTGGATAAACACGTGTTAGTATATTAGTTGCTTTGTTATGCAAACGATATATTTTGTTGTATTGATAGAAAAAATAAACACGAGGACAGATTTTAAACCATGTTAACTTCTGCAGTGTGCAGCTCTTACAAGTCTATTGCTCATTATTGGTCTAAATTTGGCTGTTGGATTTCGACCTGATGTGGACAATTCAGCTCACATAGGAGGATTCCTTGCAGGATTTTTCCTTGGTTTTGTTATTTTAATGCACCCTCAATTTGGATATGTGAATCGCAAATATTTGCCTCATGGACATGATGCAAAACGCAAATCATAGTACAAATTCTATCAGTATTTGTTCCTGATATTGTCGGCCCTCATCTTACTTCTCGGGTTAGTACTGATTTACGATTTTCTTTCTTGTTGTCGATTTTGATAACGAATTGGAAATTGGTTTGTCTTGGTTTGACTTCCTTTAACTTTGATACAATGACTCATTTGACAGATATGCATATTGCTTAGCTTCACTGTACTTGGGAAACTCAGATGATATCTTTTCCTATTAGAGAGTGATTCCGATTCCACAGCCTGTTCTTCAAGTTTTTGTGTACACTCCAAAATCTCCCTTTTTTAGAAGTGTATATAGCAGCAGTACAGGTGTTATAAAGAAAGGACCCTCCAATTTCTTTTGATTCAACACTTGCGCACAATCACGAATGCTTCTCTGAATTCTGGTTTGAAACTCTATCTTATTTCCAAGTACATAATCATACGTTCGTCATTCAGAAGAAACATATCCGAATTCGACTGCATGAAATGAATTATACATGTATCTATTTGGTTGTCTATATGGATAGAGGAAACTTTGAATGTTGGTCTCCTTGTCTTTTGGAACATGTGAAGTAGTGTTTGTGTATAGATTATCATTTATTAAAAAAAAATGGTTTGTTCTCTATTCCAAAATTAGATATATATGTAGATGTCATCACAAAGTAGATCCATCTACGGTGAATATTTATTCATTATTTAGTGGATTGGATAGTTCATCTAATAGGAACAGGAATGAGACTTTGATTAAATTTATTATTCTTTGTTAAAGCAGAAACTTCTATATTTTGTATAAGTGCTTAGAAGTTGGAAACTTATTTTAACTATTTGACCCTTTTCTTTTTCTTATATAATCGTTAGTAACAGATCGACTCAAACAAAATTCTTGCTTGAGTGTAAATTATCTGAAAAATAATCAATCTCAACTTACAGCCTTTGTTTGAATCTTGACAAAACAAATGACAGAAAGCTAATGGAAGAACAACTCGTCATGATACCACAATCAACATTATTTGTGAAAACTTGAGATCTTTGCAAAAGCGAAAAAATGAGTAAAGCTAAGGTAGTTCAGTTTGCTTAGAAATGTTACATAAAATGAAAAAGAAAAAACAAAGACAGTTTAATGACTTAATTTAATTGATTCTTTGATGAACCTAATGAAGAAATAGGGAGTGTTTTCTGATATATAGAATTGAAAATGCAAACCGTTTGTCTTTGTAAGCATGGAATGGTTGATACTGCCAGTTTTTACAAACTAAGATGCTGAGGAAAGGGTTTCCTATGGATTCTGTTTGTTTGAGTGCCCTGCTACATGGCTTATGTCAAACATGAATATTGAAAAATGGAGGAATATTATATCTGGCAATCATAATAAGATTGAACTCCAAACTGCTTTTGAGTACTCCCTGAAATTAGATAAATACCTGCATCAGGGAAGACTCTCAGAGGCTTCAATTATTTTACAGACCTTGATTGAAGACTCCAAATTTTATGATCAATCAGACAAAAATCAAAGGGTGACAAACAGTAAAGCAGGGTTCTTCATTGTTTGTATCCTTGTCTGCAGTTTTGGTTCTTGGACCTGATCTTTGAGACAATAATTATTCTACCTCGTAATGGTTGATTATTTTCTTGGCTTATCAACCAAGTTCGATTCTTCTTCATCACTGTTGTGCCCAGGACCCGTGGCTTTGCTTCTCCTCATGGTGTCAATTGGGTTCCTAAGACTCTTGTCCGTCCTGCACAATATTTCCTGTACCATAGCCTCTATATTTTCAAAACTAGCGTCCATCCAGAACCATTGCTCCATTTCCTTTTCTCTCTATTGCCTCAATTATTGCAAGCTTCTCTCCGCAGCATCCCCTCAATCCACCATTCTCATTTAGCCATGAAATACTCCCTAGTAAAAGGAGCTATTAATAGAAGATGGATACCATGCCCCATACTCTCTAGTCTCTATATTAATAGAAGATATACTAGCTATTAAAGGATACTCCTGTGGTGTCGTAAGTATAGAATTACATGTAATTCTTAATAATGAAGTTATGAGAAAATCTAGCAATCAAGTGAATTAGTGGGGGTATATCTTAGAAT
Organism: Cicer bijugum; assembly: GCA_037974875.1. Taxonomy (NCBI): domain Eukaryota; kingdom Viridiplantae; phylum Streptophyta; class Magnoliopsida; order Fabales; family Fabaceae; genus Cicer; species Cicer bijugum. The sequence goes on along the minus strand of JBBPBT010001003.1, from coordinate 7,403,232 downwards.
CTACTGTCTAGACTCAGTGGACACTTCTGTCTTACTTTCCTTGAAAAGAAAAATATAAAGATTTTTAATTAAAAAACAAGGTTATTTGTTCATAGTGGCATTTGACGGCATCAGCGTTCATAACAATGCCAAGTGTCTCAAGTATATTGTTATTTTACCAAGGGTTGTAAATTGGAATTTTACCAAGTGTGTTGAGCATCTTGTGAGTTATAATGGCAAGACACTGAGGTCAGGCCAACCTCTGAATATGATAAATTTTTCTCTAGTATGGTGCATGTGAGGATTCTGCTCAGCCAATAAATATTTGTATAACATTCTCAAATTATACATCTTTTATGTTGCAACATCTATATTGTTGATTTTCATTCATGGGTGGTCATGCGTGGATTCTCATTCTGATATGAAAAGCTAGGTGAAAAGGAATCCGTCGAGTTATTTGACATCAATAACAGCTAAGAGCAGATTAGAAGGTTGATTCTGCCTATCTTAGAGCTCCAACTAATACTTGGACGCTTTAGATGCATTTGTGCAACTGGTTATGCTATTCTTTGGTTAGTAGAGATGATATCCCTTGATCATGCCAATAGAGTTAGTTGGCTTAGTTAGATTGCATAAGCAATTATTTTATTTTGATTTTTTACATGAAGTGTCTCTTCGAAATATTGATTGAGCTACACTATACTTCTTGACAATTTTTTGTAGTTGATCAAAAGAATAGGTTGTGTATGAGCATACACAATCTCTATTAAGCATTACTAATCAAAAGTTTAAGATAACTTCGAATTAGTTTGAGTATGAACTCTGATATATATTGTCATTTTTTTAAAAAAAAATTATATATATTTGAGTTTTCAATTAATGGTATCTGTACAGATTGTGTATTCAAGCATGACTTCCATTAAATCGTGAATTAACTTTCAATTAAACAAAATATGATCTTAAATGATTAACCAAAAATAGATTTTAATTGGATTGATTAAATATGCATTCATCCTAATATAATCATCCTAATATAGTTTGGTAACTAAGTCAAGTATCCATTTATAGAAGGATTTTATCACATTATTACAAGATTCCAAATACATCAGTAGAATTTGGAAGGTGGTAATTTTTTAATGTCACCCATAAAATGACTTTTTCAAAGAGTTACTATTTTTAAAACAACTAGTATATATTTATCTTGATAAAAAAAGTTATACTATTTGTTACTTTTGATAAGAAAAAAACGGAGCACTCAGTATGAGGTGGGTAAAAGGAAAAAAATGAAAGGTTAACCTTTTAGACCCCAAAAGAGGAGAAACTGAAGCACATAATGATAAAAAAATTTCGGAACGTTAGAATTTCATAACCTTCTTCCTTTCAATGAAGAAAACAATAAATTAAATCCAGAAAGAATGAAAACATTAACGGCCTATTTTATACTGAAAACAAATAAATTTTGTAGGTCTGTCTATAATGACATGTCTTCTACATTGCAACAACAAAAATGCAAATCATTAAAGATTACATATCTTCTAACGATTAAGATGTAGTTATGACTTTAATTTCATGCAGTCTGCTCTTCAATATCTCCATTTTCAGCATCTTCAGCAGCCGCAGCTGCCATCAGCTCATCGAAATTTGCCGTCTTCCCAAGTACTATTTCAATCTAAAATATGTTTCATCAAATGTAAAACTTAGAAATTAATAACAAATAAAACTATATCTTGGAAACTGTTTAACCTGACTATAAATTCAATGAAGCTTATGTTTTTTGAAAAGAAAGACACTTCCTACATTCTAAAGTAAAATGAAATTGTTGGCACCCTTACCTTGGCCTTTTGGACAGGTCTACCTCTAGAATCATCCTTTATGTCGACAGTTGATGTCATGATTTCTGCATCAAGATTCCATCATGAAACAAGTCAGATAATTTAACAACTGGAGAAGTAGAAAGTGTAACAAGAGGGGAGAGGAAACATTCCCACTCCCCAAAAGAAAAAGATAGTATCGCACTCTTTTCAACAGCAAGCCCGTTATTTTTCAAAATTTCAGCAACAGTTACCACTGTGGCAATCGCTGTAACAAAGACAGAAAAAAATAATCAGAAATGACATTAAAATTTAAAGAAGGAAAAGAGTAAAGAAAAGATAGAACCAGAAAGTTATATAAATCACAAAACACACTGCATTTTCTTCCTTGTCGTAAGTTTAACAATTAATTCTACTATTACAGAAAATAATGAGTGTCTGCATATTCAACAACATCCAAAAAGTCGTTGCCTTCTGATCCAAATTTAGAAAACCATAAAACATTTCTCTAGTATTCAATTCATCAAAACAAATATACTATACCATATGAATGCAACCGTGTTGTCCCACCATTTCTGTTTTCAATCAAATAGAAAAGTTCATAATGAATCAAAGCAAATCTCTCACTACACTACCTCCAAAATACCATGTGGTTACAAATATAGTTAATCCAATTTGCCTTTATCAAATTTTCCACACCAAATAGTTAAACCCCTAACTAAACCACACTATGCATCAGCAAAACAAACCTATGCAATCTACCAACAACTTAAATGGAGTTTCATAAATGTTTGTAAACAAAATAAAAACATAAAAAGTTTGAAACAAATTTTAAAACCCGAATCATTCATAGACAAATAAAAATTATATTCGTGTTCTCAAAAAAGCAACAATAGCACATTTCAATTAATTACAAAACAATAAAAAACAATAAAAGGAAAAATACGAAGGATTTGAATACCCATTCCTAGTGCTGAGAGTTCCACCTCATTATGCTGTTGCATGTACCTCTGCAACAATAATAATTAAAAAAAAATAATGAATAAACAAAAAAAAAAGGAACGAAGACACAGTAATTAAAGAAAGACAATGATTGGTACCTTAGCGAGATTAACATAGAAGAAAAGAGGTTTTTTGGTGTTAGAGACTTGAATGCGATTCTTCTTATACGAATCGGAGTTGTTATTAATATTGATGTTATTAACTCCCTCTGTTATGCCTTCCATTCCTTTTTCCTTCTCCGACGATTACGATTACGATCACGAAACGATGATGATACTAACAATCAAAACCCTAACAATTTGTTTATCGAATGATGTTTTGTTCATTCAGGAAACCCCGAAGCACAAACAGCATCCTTTCTCTTTCTTACTGGACCAAGGCCCAATAATTTATTCGATTTGGTGTAAGATGTTTGATTGGATCAGGCCCACTCATGAAAACAACGTTTCAAGACTACCAAAAATGAGTATTCTATGCTGCAGCTCACTTTTAAACCCGTCACCCCCAACTAATATGAAAATATAATTTTATCCTTTTAATTGTCTATAAAATTTTTAAGTTTTTTAACTTATTTTTTCACAGTCTTTTCCTAGACTATTTGAAAGTTTGAAAATGATAATTTTTAAAATTTTTGAAACTTTTCAAATTTAAAAACTTTTTATATTTAGAAATTTTCGAAAACTTTCAGATTTGAAAATTTTCAAATTTGAAAACTTTCAAATTTTTAAAATATAATCTTTATTTAAAAATTTAAAACTTCAAAACTATCGATTTTGAAATTTATTATAAATAATTAAATTATATTTCATATGTCTTTAGGGTGACAGATTTAAATTTGGGTGTATATAGAATCCTCATCAAAAATTTATAAATTTATATAATAATATGAAGCTCGTGCCAAACATGAATGAGATAATTGTCTACATAAATTTCAATTGATTATTTTTTAAATGATTTTAATTAAATTTTAATCATTATAATTTTTTATACATATGATTAAGTCATTGATATTATATTTTAGTATTTACATGAATAACATGGTAGACGATATTGACTAATTTCTTTTTAAGTCAATAATATTTACCAATTTAATCTATATATAAATAAATATTATACAGATTATAATATATTATATAATTTATTTTAGAAAATATTGACTTTATATCAAATAAAAACACAAATTATAATAAGTTTTTTTATTGCTTTTCAAAACAATGAAGTTTTTTATTTTTACCAAATACATAGACAATTGAGTGCAGTGCCAATTCTTAAATAAAATTACTCAACAACTCATTGTATCATTATAGAGGGGGAGGCAGAGCAGTAAGTAATAAAAGGAGCATATGAATTTTTGAATCTTAAACTTCCCTTCCACCTATTCAGCGTACAATCCGATTTTCTGAACTTTCAAAAAAACAACTTGATGTTGAAGTGTTTGACTTTTTGGTGGAAAACTAGATTGTAAGAAATAGCTACAACAACTCAATTGTCAAAAAAGATCTATGTATTTTCTTTGCAACAATAAACTCTGCTTCAACAATAGATTGAGCCACCATTTCTTGTTTTTTTCTAGCTCCAAGAGAAAACACTAGAACCTGGAGTGTTTTATATCATCAATAAAACCTCCTCAATCGTTGTATGAAAAAAACCAATCAATTTGAATATTTTGCTCTTTGTAAATTTAATGACAAAATCACATTCGCCTTTGACATAAGCAACTTTTTTTCAAACAAAACTTTAAATGTTATGTTTATTACCACTGTCATATTGACTCAGTGTTAGTTGTTTTTTATGTTAGTAATTGTTGTTCAACTTTTAATTGTAGTGTTGTATTTTGGTAATTATCACAAGTTTAGTTTTATAAAATGGCAATATATAGTTTTTGAATATCATGTTTTAAATGAATTGAGATTTTACACTTGAGTGTGAATTTATTTATCATTTCAAATACACACAAAAATAATATAAATAAAAATTGACTTTTTCATATATTTAATGATAATCTATCAAAATTACCAAACAAATTAATTAACATTTTTAGTTTAATCAATATCACTTATTGTAATCAATTTTTTAGATGAATCAATTCTAATTATTCAATCATTCTCTTAATTATAGTTCCTTTCAAGTTTCGATGGACTCTACCGTATTTCATAATTATAGTTCTTTTCGATGGACATGGACTCCACCGTATTTTTTAAAGATATCATTTATTTAATATTTATCTTTTCAAATTAAATCCATTTTTTTGTGCAATAAAATGAAATGAAAGGTAAATTAAAATCGATTAGTAAAATTATATAAATGAATGTGCAAGTAGTTACTTTTTCATGTACCAGTATTTTGTTACACAAGTACCATATATATATATATATATATCGAGATTTGTTGACTTCAACAATAATTTTGTGATGAATTATTTCGTTTAATAATTTAATATGAACGATGAATTTCATTAATTCAACCATTAAATCTAAAGTTCGTAGATCAACTCCACAAACTTTTATAAAATTTTAAAATTATTTGATAATTCATTAGATAATTTCAAATGAATATATAATAAGCTTTTAAAAAAATTTAACTAAATATCAATGGCTATATAACTACGAAATTCATATTCATTATATATATTTAAAACAGACCCCCGAATGCACCTCACCTCTCGAATGCTACCTCGCCTTCGAATGTCACATATACAAATATTTCCCACATCAGCCAAAAAGCTGGTGTGACTCCTCCTTTCTCCCCCTCTCAATCATGATCTCAATACCTAACCTCCTTTAATACTACTCTATTTTTTCTCTTTCTTCCGCAATTTCTTTCAAACCTCTAAAATCTATTTGCTAATATTATTTTATAATAAATTTATAAATTATAAAATTATTTTACAATTATTTATAATTTATAAATTATTTTACAATTTGATAATTATTTATAATTTATATTATTATCAAAATATTTTATAATTTATTTAATAATAAATTTATAAATTATTTTTTAATATTATTAGTCATTTACCGATGGTAATAATTTATATTATTAATCATTAAATTCAATAAAAAAAAAACCGATTAATCACTCCTAAATATCGACATAAATGCTCTTTATCTAATAATAATATTTTATAATAAATTTATAAATTATAAAATTATTTTACAATTATTTGTAATATATTTATAATTTATAAATTATTTTAAAATTTGATAATAATTTATAATCTATATTATTATCAAATTATTTTATAATAAATTTATAAATTATTTTATAATATTATTAGTCGTTTACCAATAGTAATAATTTATATTATTAATTATTACATTCAATAAAAAAAACGACTAATCGCTCATAAATATCGACATAAATGCTCTTTATTTAATCCTCTTCTCTTTTCATGAACAATTATATTTTTTCACTTATG
>JBBPBT010001003.1:7375761-7387470 GCA_037974875.1 Cicer bijugum | reverse complement strand
AAAACAAATAAATTTAGACTACGCTACAATATAATTCAATATTAATATTTTTTTAAATAGTCAATCATATTTTTAAATTTTTATATCTTATTTTTGGGTTTGTATTTTACATTTTATTTCATCAAATAAATGCAAGTACCATTATGTGCTGAAAAATAGATTAACAATCACAGTATAATTAGTCGAACAATTATCCTATATATAAATTATCGTACGAATTTTATAAAATATTTTAAAAATTAAATTAAATAATTGTGATAAACATAATTTTCTCTCATTTTAATTTTCCTAATCATATTCAATTATTACAAATCATTAAAGTAATATTATAAGATAACTATATTTATAATACATAAAATATTATTTATAAAACTTATAAAATTAATTAATTAATAATTGTAAAACAGACCCCAAATGCACCTCACCTCTCCAATGTTACCTTACCTTCGAATGCCACCTATACAAATATTTTCCACATCAACCAAAAAGCTGATGTGGCTCCTCCTTTCTCCCCCTCTCAATCATACTCTCAATACCTAACCTCCTTTAATCCTACTCTATTTTTTCTCTTTCTTCCGCAATTTCTTTCGTACCTCTAAAATCTATTTGATAATATTATTTTATAATAAATTTATAAATTATTTTACAATTATTTATAATTTGTAAAATGAGTTACCACTTATCATAGTTTGTTTTATTTTTCTCAGATTGATTCTTGAATGATGTCTTCTTTTGTTGTTTGTTTACTTACATCAATTTATAACAAATACAACTTCACTTGTTTACTTTGCAAACAAACTTAATTTTTTATGGCAACATTTACATGCATTTATTTGCACAAGAGTAAATAAAATACACAAATTGATTCAGGAATTTCTCTTGCAAATGAACCTCCTAAAGCTAAAAAATCCACACGAACTATAGATTATACAATTTTCTGTTACAACCATAGATAAATACATGAACTCTCAAAATGGAGAAATCATATCATTGATATGTGCATGAACTCTTCTTGAACTTGATAGGTTTTGATCCAGAAGAGTTGATAACCAAAGGGCAAGTGATTTCCTTATCATGTTTTGTCCTTAACAAGTTTTCCTACTACATCACCTCGTGATCACATTTCGAACTTCAACACAAGTGCTACTTCAACACTACCTGTTTGCGAAACCATTATGCTCGATCCAACGCCATAAAGAGGAACCTTGTTTATATTAAATTATGTGCTTGATTATTAATATATTTTGTCAATGATCAACAATTAAATTACTGAAATTCATCATTTATATTGAGTTATTAAGCCGAGTAACTCATCACAAAGTTACTTCTATAGTCAATGAATCTCCACCTATTAGTTGAGTTAAAATATTTTATATATGTTTTAATGACAACAAACTTTATGAAATAAATGATTAGGTTTTATAAATGGTAATCTACTAATAATTGCACTTGAGTTTTATTTAAGAAACGTGAATTGCATAAGTGCAGAAGCAAAAAATCATTCACATCAACAAGTGCACAAGTATTTATTCAACAATGAAAGAATCTCAAAAGGAATATATTATATATCAATAATTCAAGAGAATGATTATTGCACCCGCAAGATAGCATCTTCTTAAAGAAAGTCTCAAATACATTCATAGTTATACTAAAGTATCTCAATAATACTTGATGGACAAAACACAACATGAGCAAAACCAAGGGATATTATAGGAAGTATTGCTTCAACAAAAGAATGGTGAAATAACATTAACCAGAAAAAACAATCTTTTAGAAGGACAACATGCACTAAATTAGTTAGCATTTTGCACATGAATGAGCATTTAAAAGTCAAGATTTGAAGGCATATTTGCAAAAATAAACACACAAAATATTCTACAGATTGATGACAAATTTATCAAGATCATTATGTTTTATCAAAGGATTATTATGGTTCATCAAAATATCATTATGGTTTATCAAAATACCATTATGATTTATTAAAAGATCATTCTAGTTTATTAAAAGATCATTCTGGTTAATCAAGATCATTTTGGTTTATTAAAATATCATTATGGTTAAGAACACGAGTAAAGTGAATCATTTCCTATTGTACAGACATTAAGATAAACGAATATCAAGACTATTCAAAATAATACTCAATCCCAAAAGTCTAGATAAAGGCCCAAAAAAGCAAACTACCTCAAGATCAATCTCTAAATTGACGAGTTGTGAGCAAAGACAACTAGGACATCAAGGTACACTGTTGTTGCACTTTTAATAAGAAAACTCAACATGTTTATGAGACAAAGGACTGACACTTCACAGTCATTCAATCACTCATCCACAATTTCCATACAACACAAAACCAACAACATTATGGTTTAAAAAAAATTATGGTTTATTCTCTTTTAAAGATAAAATTAAAACAAATCATTTTTCACAATCTAAACTACAAGTTAAAAAGTATAAAGATTGCTTAAATTAGTGGTTAAGTTCAGAACTCGAGCTAAATATCCAAATGAAGAAAACAACCTTCAGATTGATGACCAAATCATTCTTCAATTTGATGAGTTTTGAGCAATGATGCAAGTACATTGTACTTTTATTATTCTGCAGAAAGCTCTGCATATCTAATTTGGAACAATATCAACTGACATTTTACAACTCATTCACATTTTCCGTCAGATCCAAAAGCAAGAACATTATGCATTTGTCAAGAACATTTTAGACACCAATATAAACATATGTTTAATTATTTTAAAACATATCTAACACTTGGGAATTATGTTCAATGAATATATTTAGTTTAAGCTAGATATGCAAAATCTTTTATCATCTATGAATTGAAGATCAATTGTAAGATTAAGGTAAGAATTCAATTTACAAATCTACTAATACTTGTTCCAATAAGAACAAGTCAAAAACTCTTCAAACAAACTCCAACTCTTTTCACTATACATTTGGATCCTCATTTATTGAATTTATCTAAAACAAGTATTGAGAAGTTTAAAGATTTTAGACACTTTTATCATACACGTCATTTATAACTCAAGTCTACCTTTTATATTAGATTGAGTGTGTTTGTAAAAATATTTTGTATGATGAAAGATTAAGATTGTATTGATCAAGGTGATTGTAAAAAATCATTTCTAAATTGAAAGGTGACTACAAAAATCTTTTCTAATCTATTTTATGTACTTCTAACATATCCAGAACATTATGAACATTAGTTTTCAATCAAGATTGATCTTGAGTTAATTTAAATTAAATACATGAATCAAAATTTTAAAAAAGTCATAATATTTGTTTGAATTAATTCAATATATATATATATATATATATATATATATATATATAAAGTCAAACGGGTGATGTATATGTGCATCCAGTTCAACTGCACATGGTCTCCAATTGGTCAGAACCTCAAATTGTTTCTAATCATATAACAAAATGAGGGCAAATTTTTTGTTGTTGTTATTAAAATATGTTGTTAGTTCCTATAAAATCATGATATTTCAAGTTAGTTGTTAAAAATATTTTATTTATTTTTAGTCTCTATTTTGATTTTATAAGAATTTTTTTGGGATCAAAAGTATAATATTTTTTCATTTTTTTTTACAAAAATTAACTAAAGGTGAATTAAAAAAATTTAAGGACTAAAATGTTTAAATTTTTTCTCTAAAAAATTATTTATAGTTCAATTTCTAAAATTAAAACAACACTTTCAAAATGTTTAAAATGGACTTAAAAAGAGCATAAATTATAAGTGTGAAACACATGTTATTCAAAAGAGAATAAAAAATATACTATTGAATATCACATGCATTTATATTATGGTGTTGAACTTGATGTACCAACCCTCTTAATAAATAATAATCCACTAAAAAGGGCATAGTTGGTAAGGTGGCTTAGTCTACTAATCTTTCTACTCGACAAATTTTATTTCATGTCCCTACCTTCACTTCTTCTCTTTAAAAACAAAATAAAAAATTCTACCCCACAAAGTTCAATTTGTGTTTTAAAAACAATCAAATTTTAAGTTTTTTGTGACACAATTTAATTAAATTTATCAGAATACAAATTATTTTAGAAAAATTAAATTTTGAATTTTCTAAAACACTTAAATAATTTTAATTAAAAATTAAAAAATTTCAGAATATATAAATGTATCTTAAAAAAGAATTAAAGTATGAGTTTTTTGAAACACAACTATTATTTTAAAAATTAATATAAATTTTTCACAATACAAATTTCTTGCTAACCAAGTATGCTAGATATAGAAGACCAAATATATATGACTTATTTGTGAAACGCAATTAAAGAATATATAGAATATTATTCTTAAATTTTTGTAGTCACTAAAAAGTTTTCAAATTATGTTCTCTATAGTCTAAGATGTAGTCATCAGTTTGTAAGATTTATGAGTCACATATGTAATTAATTAATAAAGTGTGTTAGAGTCATTATATAATTAGCCAATAAACTATGGGTCAAATAATATATAATAGTTTATGGCTAAAGAGCATAATAGTTATGAAAATTAATAGTGTAGATACCAGACAGTTTCTAATTTAATGAGGGGCTGAATTGGAAATACTGCAATTTGAGATATAACTAATAATAGTTATATATAGGGGTAGTGGTCCCCAAGGCAAACACAATAAGACTATTCAGTTTCACAAACCAAAAGGAAAAAACTCTCTGGTTCTCTCTATCCCCATCAAGAGAGCAAGGTCGTAAGGGTGTTTTGCTGAGGAAGATCACCCAACCCGTTGGCTCTATCACCATCATCCCAGGATTTCATCAATGGCAATTCCCACAGGTACACTTCCGCCTTTGGTTATTCATCATGTAATTGGCATGGATTGTTGAGCATAACGTCAAAAGGTTTTTTCCAACAATTGGTATCAGAGCCTACCATGTTTAATTCATGATTGAAAAAATTAGGGTTTGTAATTTGGGAATTATGACATGATTAAAAAAATTAGGGTTTGTAATTTGGGAATTTTGACATGATTAAAAAATTAGGGTTTGTAATTTGGGAATTTTGACATGATTGAAAAATTAGGGTTTGTAATTTGGGAATTTGGATATATATATTATGGAATCCATATTTTTTTTGTTTCCAGTTATAATTTTTTTTTTGATAAAACAATAATTATCAAATACTAATGACCCACAATTTATATTAGTTAACAATATTTTTTATAAATATTGTTTTATTTTGATATAATAAATATATGTTCAAGTCAAGTTTGACATTTTGAATGAGTTAATTGAAACTTGACGTCGCCAAAGTGACCTCTCTTGTCTAAATTGCTCATGAAGAGTGTCAAATGGTTATGTATATGTTTATTCATGCGGGTATTGACCGGCCCAAAGGAAGGTTAATATTTGGAAGAATTACATGTACACCTGCAATGATAAATGTGTGACAATTATTTGGTATACATGTGAGCAGTAAATCGGCCCAAAGGAAGGTTTATTGTTTGACATGTCTTATTGTCAATAGTTGATCGTTGCAACAAGAGTACCACTAGCAGTTGGTGTTACTGTCCAAAGACTTGACACCAATGGTGCACTGGGTATCTTGAGATGGATTAAATTTCATGATTTGAACATATGTATTTATTTATTGATTTATTTTCCTATAATGTGAGTTTCTAAGTCTCGTTCTTTATTTAATTTTCAACATCTATTGCTTCCATATCTGTAAATTTGAGTTATATTCATGTCCTTGATGGGACAAATTTTAAGGAATAGAAAGAGAACATTCTGATTATTCTTGGCTGCATGGATCTAGACCTTGCATTAAGAATTGATCGACCCCCTACTCCTACGGACTCTAGTTCTTCTAAGGAAAAATTAGAGTATGAGAAATGGGATCGCTCAAATTGCATAAGTCTTATGATCATAAAGCGTGGCATTCCTGAGGTCTTTAGAGGTGCTGTCTCGGATGAGATAGTTGCAGCTAAATATTTCCTTGTTGAGATGGAAAAACGCTTTGAAAAAAGTGATAAGGCTGAAACAAGTTCTTTGCTTCAGAATTTAATTTCCATGAAGTATCAAGGCAAGAGAAATATAAGAGAGCACATTATGATGATGTCCAACATTGCTTCTAAGCTTAAAGGACTAAAGTTTGAGTTGTCAGGTGACTTACTCATTCATTTAGTATCGCTGTCTCTTCCTTCGCAATTCAGTCAGTTTAAGGTGACTTATAATTGTCAAAAGGAGAAATGGACTCTTAATGAGCTCGTTTCATTATGTGTGCAAGAAGAGGACGGACTGAAGCAAGATAGGACTAAAAGCGCTCACTTTACTAGCATCTCTAAAGACAAGGGCAAAAGGAAAAGAATTGAGGAGCCCAAGAACAAAGTTGCTGCAAAGGGTCTAGAACAAAAGAAGCAAACTAAGGATAACAACTACTTCTTCTGCAAGAGTCCAGGACACGTGAAGAAGGATTGTGTCAAATATCACGCTTGGCGTGTTAAGAAATGTATGATTCTGTCTTTGGTCTATTCTGAGGTTAATTTAGCTTCAGTACCTGGAAACACTTGGTGGTTAGACTCTGGTGCAAAGCCATAGGAAAATTTAGATTATTATTAAGTTCCAGTCATTATTTGGATTTAGAAGACACTTTTGTTGTACCGTCATTAAGACAGAATTTGGTCTCTATTTCTTATTTGGACAAATCAAGATATTATTGTTCATTCCGGAATAAAGAATTTACTTTGTCTTTAAATTCGAATGTTGTTGGAACCGGTTCACTTTCTGGTTATGATAATCTTTATTTGTTGGAAACTGTGGCTAACTATAATGAAACCTTGAGTGTGGAATCACGTGGTACTAAGCAAAAAAATTGACAATTTCAATTCAGGAGTGCTTTGGCACAAGCGTCTAGGTCACATCTCTAGAAATAGAGTTGAACGACTTGTGTCAGATGGAATTTTAGATTCCATTGACTTCACAGACTTTAACGTTTGTGTAGCATGCATTAAAGGAAAACAGACTAAAGATAAGAAATTAGGCGCATATAGAGCAACAGACGTCTTGGAATTGATACATACGGACATCTGTGGGCCATTTCCAACTCCTTTTTGGAATGGTCAAGAATATTTTATATCATTCATAGACGATTATTCTAGATATGCCTACCGTTACCTAATTCACGAAAAGTCCCAATCAATAGACGTGTTCAAATCCTTTAAGGCAGAAGTTGAGAATCAACTTAATAAGAGAATTAAAAATGTCAAATCTGATCATGGTGGTGAATACTACGACAGATATGACGGTTCAGGTGAACAACGTCCGGGACCATTTGCCAAATACCTAGAGGAATGTGGAATCGTCCCACAATACACTATGCTGGGGTCACCCAACATGAATTGTGTAGCTGTAAGACGAAACATGACTCTTAAGGATATGGTAAGGAGTTTGATTTGTCATTTCACCTTGGCAGAGTCACTCTGGGGAGAGACATTAAAAACAGCAACATACATTCTTAATAGAGTACCAACTAAGGCAGCGGCTAAAACACTTTATGAGCTTTGGATTAGGCGTAAGCCTAGTCTGAAGCACCTTCATGTTTGGGGATGTCCAGCTGAGGCAAAGCCTTATAGGCCGAATGAAAAGAAATTTGAACCTCGAACAATTAGCAGCTATTTTATAGGGTACTCAGAAAAATCAAGGGGCTATAAATTTTATGATCCTAATTTGAGAACAATTTTTGAGACGGGAACGACAATGTTCTTTGAGGATATTGAGTTTGGGGGGAAGATTAAGGTTAAAGATTTTGTCTTTGAGGAAGAATCGGTAACAATTTCAGAACTGATTCTTCCACCAATTGACTTTCCCATTATTGAACAAACTCAAGATGATCTGGTTGTTCAGGAAGAACAAAATCCAGATCAAATTCAAGATCCTCAAGAACAAGTGCCTCAAGAGCCAGCTCCATTGCGGAGATCCACTAGAGAAAGAAAAAATGTTATTTCGGATGATTATGTAGTATTTATCAATGAGGTAGAGGAAAATGTTGGCATGGCGGAAGACGACCCGATCAACTTTCATCAAGCCATGCAAGATTACCATTCAGATAAGTGGATCGAAGCAATGAATGAGGAGTATAAGTCTATGCAAGACAATTCAGTTTGGGAACTTATCCCATTACCTGAAGGAGTGAAACCCATTGGTTGCAAATGAATTTTTAAAACCAAGCGGGATTCCAATGGTAATGTGGAGAGATATAAGGCATGTCTTGTAGCTAAGGGTTATACTCAAAAGGAAGGGATTGATTATAAAGAGACTTTCTCTCCGGTGTCATCGAATGACTCTTTAAGAATAATCATGGCTCTTGTTGCTCACTTTAATTTGGAGCTTCATCAAATGGATGTAAAGACAGTTTTTCTCAATGGCGACATTGATGAGACGATCTATATGGTGCAGCCAGAAAACTTTGTGTTGGGAGACCCAAAGAATATGGTGTGCAAACTAAGAAAATCCATTTGTGGGCTAAAACAAGCTTCTCGTCAATGGTACCATAAATTTCATCAAGTAATTCTCTCATTAGGTTTTGAGATGAATACAGTTGATGATTGTGTGTATCATAAGTTCAGTGGGAGCAGACATATTTTCCTGGTCTTGTATGTTGATGACATACTGCTTGCCACTAACGATATAGGCATGTTGCACGAAACTAAGAAATTTCTATCAAAGCATTTTGAGATGAAAGATCTTGGTGACACCTCTTTTGTATTAGGAATTCAGATACACCGAGACAGATCTCGAGGTATTCTTGGATTGTCACAAAAGAGCTATATCAATAAGGTTCTCAAAAGGTTTGGGTTACAGGATTGCAAACCAGGGGACACCCCAGTTGCTAAGGGAGACAAGTTTAGTCTCAAACAGTGCCCTAAGGGAAGTTTGGAAATTCAAGAAATGCAAAAGATCCCTTATGCTTCAGCTGTAGGGAGTCTTATGTATGCCCAAGTATGTACGCGTCCAGACATAGCGTTCATAGTAGGGATTTTAGGTAGATATTTAAGCAATTCAAGTTTTGACCATTGGAAAGCAGCCAAGAGGGTCATGAGATATTTGAAGAGAACAAGAAACTACATGCTCACATATAGGAGGTCAGACCAGTTAGAGATCACTGGGTATTCTGACTCGGATTTTGCGGGATGCCAAGACAGTTTAAGATCAACTTCGAGTTATGTCTTTCTGCTAGCTAGTGGAGCAGTTTCTTGGCATAGTGTCAAGCAAGGTCTTACTGTTTCATCAACCATGACAACAGAATTTGTAGCAATTCATGAGACATCTGACCAGGGCATTTAGCTGAGAAATTTTGTCACGGGGCTGCAAATAGTTGAAGGGATTGAAAGACCACTCAAGTTGTATTGTGACAATAGACCAGCAGTCCTGTATTCTAACAATAATAGGAGCTCAACCAAGTCAAAGCACATTGACATTAAGTTCCTATTTGTTAAAGAGAAGGTACAAAGTGGACAGATATCCATAGAACACTTAAGGACAAACTCCATGATTGCGGATCCACTCACTAAAGGTCTACCACCCAAGGTCTTTCATGAGCATACTGCTCACATGGGTGTGCTACAGTTTGAGGAATCTTGATTTTAGTGGGAGTTTCGTCCATTATGTAATTCATGTTCTATGTCTAATTGTAAAGTACAAATACATTGTATTTGGACTTTCTGATCAGAAATAAAGTTTAAAGTATTCAGTTTTGGTTACTTTGTACATTTAAGTTATGGTATGATCTCATTCGGTAAAGTAGGACCAGTTGAAAATTGACATGCATTGACCAACTTCATGTAATTTTCATGCTACACTTTTCATAATGGGTCTATGTCATTTAGTTGTGTCAGTACGGGTGATCATTGATGGGTTTAGTTATGCTTATCATGACGAAAGCCTCTTTGGTTCCATGTGCTGATATGATTAATGGACGGGACAATTTGGATTATACTCAAGGTAATTATAATGACATTTTTGACGTCATAAAGTCTAACACACTTCTAAGGATACATGTGTGACCAGTGGGAGATTGTAAGATTTATGGGTCACATATGTAATTAATTAATAAAGTGTGTTAGGGTCGTTATATAATTAGCCAATAAATATGGGTCAAATAATATATAATAGTTTATGGCTAAAGAGCATAATAGTTATGAAAATTAATAGTGTAGATACCAGACAGTTTCTAATTTAATGAGGGGCTGAATTGGAAATACTGCAATTTGGGATATAACTAATAATAGTTATATATAGGGGTAGTGGTCCCCAAGACAAACACAATAAGACTATTCAGTTTCACAAACCAAAAGGAGAAAACTCTCTGGTTCTCTCTATCCCCATCAAGAGCGCAAGGTCCTAAGGGTGTTTTGCTGAGGAAGATCACCCAACCCGTTGGCTCTATCATCATCATCTCAGGATTTCATCAATGACAATTCCCACAGGTACGCTTCCGCCTTTGGTTATTCATCATGTAATTGGCATGGATTGTTGAGCATAACGTCAAAATGTTGTTTCTTTCCAACACGGTTGACCTTTATATGTGTATCTTTATCTAAGATCTATAATTGGATGCACTAATTCATGTTTTTTTGTGAAGTGATTGATGATGAAATTATTTTATGGAGGTCACAATAGTCATCCACAGTTCTCATATTACAAAAGAAACAATTCATATGAATCACGATGGAAGTTTCTTCCATATCTATATATCAACAAAAACTCCTTTAAATTAATTTGTATTTATTATATCTATGCAATCTAAGTTTGTGATTTTGGGCATTCCTAGTGTCATTTGAATAATCGATCTTTGTCACATTATTATTATTTTCTATAATAAAACACCACCAAATTATGATTAGATTGAGACGCTGAAAGAGTTTTATGAAAGATTTCTGCCAACAAATTTCTCCTCTCTTAATTAATTAATTAATTACCTTGTAGTAAAAAAAAACACCAAATTGGATTGATGAGACAAAAGAAATGGATTCTTCTGCTCAAATGTAGTTAATATTTAAATTAACATTAATTAAATCACATTGGGTCAGGCATTAAATATATGTGTCGCGTAATTAATTAGAATTTGATTATGGAAATATACAAAGATGAGTGTTGAAGTGGTGAATATTGAGGTGTGCGGAGCTATACTCAGAATGCTTATATGGCAAAGTTTAGAAAGAGATAATAGAATTATGTGCCACGTTTACGCTTATTTATTTGCGAATTACAATATTTAAAACTTGATTTTCCACATCGTCTATTAGAAGAAAATGTTAACTATTATTTTTATTTGTATGGTTACATTAGTGACATAAATAATATCATATTAGCATAGACGTGGATCAAATTATATAAGAGAATTTTGTTATGGATATAATCAATGATGCTCTTAATTTTTAAAGTGCATTGATATCGTATGTGGTTAATTGTTTTACTTCTTGTTTGAGTAGTTTAGTTTGTATTTCTGTTTTGTTTTAGGCATACAGTTTAAACAATATAAAATTTATTTTGCTTTTGCTCTAAGCACTTATTGTGTTTAGAACGTTTCTTGAATATATTTATTTTTCAAAAAAATAATAATATCAATTTGATCAATAAAAAAATTAGTTGTGTATTAAATCGACATAAATTAAATCACAATTTTATTTAGTTACAAATGATTACTTCTAAAGAGTATTATTGAGTATCATTATCATTTTT
>JBBPBT010001003.1:7334196-7364557 GCA_037974875.1 Cicer bijugum | reverse complement strand
CTTGTAAAATATGATTGCACGTTAAAGTGAAATAGATAATATTAAAGTATAATTATTTAGAGAATTTTGTACATAATTATACACACAAAATTTACTAAATGTTGAATTTTATTAATGATAATTTATTTGTATATAATATTAAAAATTGATGACAACTTATGTATATTGTT
Organism: Cicer bijugum; assembly: GCA_037974875.1. Taxonomy (NCBI): domain Eukaryota; kingdom Viridiplantae; phylum Streptophyta; class Magnoliopsida; order Fabales; family Fabaceae; genus Cicer; species Cicer bijugum. The sequence continues at coordinate 7,364,387 of JBBPBT010001003.1, read as the reverse complement.
CAATCTCGTTATGTGTGATATTCATTTTATAAATTTAGACAATTATTAAGGCTAAAAGTTTGCAACTATTAAAATCACTAACGAATTATATATTAATGTCAAACACAGTGTTTTTTATTTATTTTATTTTAGTCTATATTTTAGAGTAAACATTATCTCTATTTCTTAAAAAAAAAATCTTCATTAATATAGTTTGAGTATAAATTTTCAATTAACAATCATATAAGATTAAGAATGTGCGAATATTTTCATAAAATAGAGAAAATCTTTAATCTCTTATTTTGATGTGAAAATAAGATACCTCTAAAATAAAATTAGTGTAATTAATTAATAATGTTAAAAGAAAAAGAAGGATGGAAGCGGCGCGGCGGGTGATGTGGCGTTTGCGAGTGGTTCCGCTACTGAAGTTTTCAAACGGTGTCGTAACAGCTTCCTCCTCTGGTAGCAAAATTGTAGCAGTATTAAATATGAATTGTTTGAGGTTGAGCTCAGCATTATTATCATCATCATCACTAGGGTGGTTATCGGGGACTAAAAGAGTTAACAAATCTCCCCCCATTGTAAAAGCCGGAGACCCTGTTCTTCACGAACCTGCACATGAGGTTCATCTTAGTGAAATTAAATCGGAGAAGGTGCAGAATATTATCGATGACATGATTCATGTCATGAGAAAATCTCCTGGTGTTGGTCTCGCTGCTCCCCAAATTGGAATTCCCTTTAGGGTAACAACAATTCACCTTTCTTTTTCTACTATTCTTATTTTTATTATTTGTTGTTGGAGTAAAAACATTTTTTTTCTGTGTTTTTTTATGTATGCAGATAATTGTTTTGGAGGATAAAAAAGAGTATATTAGTTACAACACAGAGGAGGAGACCAAATTACAAGATAGAAGACCTTTTGATCTTTTGGTATGTATGTCCATATCATATATGTGAACAAAAGGATGCTATTGAAATGAAATTCATAGTTTTGTTTGAGTAAACTATCAATTTAATCATTCAATTATCACTCTATCTTATTTAGTCATTAAATATATCTTAAACTATATTAAATTCATTAACTTAGTCCTTAAATTGTATGAAATTCGTCTCTTTAGTTCCTAGTATCTCTTGTCACTATATAACAACACAAGTACTATTTTGTCGAGTTTCATATACTTTAGGAACTAACTTGATGGATTTTGATAGTTTAAGGACTACTTATTATTTTTATTACCTTTAGGAACTAAGTAGGTTAGAAAGTGATACTAAGGAGACTAAATTGACGGTTTACTCGTTTTGCTCTGTACACGAGATTCGTTACTTGAGTAATACACATTCATTTACTAGTTCTCTTGACTAAGGCAGGTGATTCTGAATCCTAAGCTAAAGAAGAAGAGTAACAAGACTGCCTTCTTTTTTGAAGGGTGCTTGAGGTTGTGTGCCAATAATTTACTATCAATTCTTTTTACTTTTCATTTTCTCTTGCCATGCTTACTTTATATTATATTTTTCTGATATATGTGACAATAATATGTGCAGGACTGCATATATATAGGTTACATTAACATCATCTGCAATAATATTTTGCAGTGTTGATCGATATCAAGCTATGGTAGAGCGGTACCTTGATGTTGAGGTTGCAGGTTTTGATCGTTACGGTGAACCTATCAAAATAAATGCTTCTGGTTGGCAGGCCCGGATTTTACAGCATGAGTGTGATCACCTGGATGGAACACTGTATGTTGATAAGATGGTACCTAGAACTTTCAGAAGTTGGAAAAACATGGATCTGCCTCTGGCCAATGGGTGTCCCAAGCTTGGCCCCCGAGCTTAAAACTGGTGCTGCCTCTGATTTAAAACAAGTTTCATATACACAACATTAGTGAAAAGTTGATATTTGTAGACCTTATAATGTAGTCGAGAATCAGATGCATTAAGTTAGAAATAGTTTCGGTTTGGAAATAAGTAACTTTCATCAAATTTTTAGTTTTATCTTGTTGCATTTTGTTACAGTGATCTGCTATTCTTTCTGATCAATTCATCATTTCATATAATTTTCAATACTAGGGATATTGATTTTGCTTAGCTTTTCTCTAAACGAATATGTAATGTGTGACACATGACATGTGTCTAATACTTATACAACACTCATTTGACATGCAGACAAGTATCGTAGAAAATTTTTCCTTTGCTTCGACATATCTTAGACGCTAATTTGACACATCTTACACATTGTGGTTAAAGATGTGACAAAGGAATGATTATCAAGGAGGTGGTTAAAGATATTAAATTAGAGTACATTGTGTTTAGCTTTTTGCTAGTAGATAGATAAATGAAATGTTAAAAAGCAATCATTGTGTAATGTTTTGTAACGAAACAAATGATTACTTTGGATATTTAATATTCATATTCTATTATAAGAAATAAATTTGTATATAAGCGTCAGTTTCTTATGATATTCACATTGGCAGTGTCAACATGTCCCTGTTTGCACCAGGTGTTTGCGTCAGTATGTAATTCATATATGTAGGAACTACACGAAACACAGAACATATAATTGGAATTTAGCCAAAAAGAAAATAGAAGACTACAAGGTAACCAATTCAAATTCAACGATGCGGGTGTATGCATTCATATGGATACATTCACTAATCACCATATTTGCCTTTCCCTTGATTACCCTGCAAAATGGATATCAAGGGGTTCATCTACTCCTTTTATCATTTACAAAATTACCTTCTGTTCAGATGGAATTAATAGTAGGATTTGGCTCTAACAAGACATTCTGTCTAATGAAATCGCTACTGGTTGAAAAACATGCAGAAGGGTACATAAAACCCTGAGCAGAACCATGAGCTTGCCAGCAGTAAGATCTTGTATTTCCTCCAAAGCATGATGGAAGGAAAATGTTTTCCAGATATAATCCTTCACATGGAGAGGCATCACTGCAAGCAAATTTTATTGCTTCTTCGGTCGCTGAAGTTCCTTTAATATTGATGAACGATATGTTCTCCACTTGAACAGCCGAAGTCTGCATCGCAATGCAGGACATTACATACTTGGAACATATTTAGCTTCAATGTTTACATTAAAGCTTGTTGGAGATTGACAGGAAATGTGTCATTGACATGATTATATAATCGATGGAAATTATGAAATCAGCTATTATATTCAACAAATCATAAAAATCTTTCAAAACTTTATAGGTTATCACCTCAAAAAATAACGATGACTATTAATGGTGTGTCACTGCATGCACATGCAGACTTACAGAATGACCCTACAAATATCAATAATTCAATACCTGATTCTCACATGGATTTCGTGAATCACAGTAGTATTGATCTATTATTATTGGATTGGACACATTATCCATCAAGATGTTCTTGAATGTGATCTTGGAGGCAAAACCACTCCCACCCTAACAAAAAAATTGACTCGACTCAGTCGATTTGCACATCATAGAGAAACATATAATGAGATGAAAATGCTACAGTTACTAAGATTAAGAAACTTACCTGCCATGTTTTGATTCTCAGTCCATTATCAGTGTTGTAAAGATAAGCTCCATCAACAATTACATTTTGAATCTTCTCCCATGCCTTTGATTTTCCCAAGCTGCCAATGCTGAAATATAGGTTCAGTACCGGTTAAGAATTATACTGCTTAATGTTCTAATGAACTAAAAGTGATTTTCTTTCACCTTATACCATGGCCTGGACCACAGGAAATATTTCTGATCGAGATCCGTGAAGAGTTTCTTACTATGGAGATGCAATCATCACCTGAAATAGGACATAATGAAGTAAAATATTTTTCTTCTAACACACTACTTGATCATAACGTTTATTGCTGATTTATTGTTCAAGTCCCATATGCATCTTTTTTTCCTGATCTTTCACGTCCCTTACAACTGTCAAAACAAAACTTGATCCAAAGCTACACATGCTAAATATTTTTTTATGAGTAGGAATCGAACTTAATACCCTGGAGTTTACTACACTCACACACATTGCGCAGCAACCACTTGCGCTATATTATGGTGGTTTGGACATGCTGAATATAATGTGTAAGAAATGACATTAATTATTCATATTATATTAGATAGTTCCACAAATTCAAAAAATAATCATAACTACAACAATCAAGTCTTATCCCACTAAGTATAGTTGGCTACATAGATCAAAACAACGTCTTAATGTTCTCTCATATATCATATCTCCATCAAACTCATTAATCTCTAGGTCTTTTTTAACAATTGCTATCATAGTTTTTTCAAGTCTTCCTCAGCCTCTAGCTATTTGAATACTCTTCATTTCATATATTCTCCTTACTAAATAATCTACATGTCTTCTCTACATATGTCCAAACCACCTAAACCGAGTTTTCTCCATGTTTTCTATGACAAGTGCTTCCCCAACTCTCTCTCTATAACAACAACAATAAAACTAAAAGCAACTTAGCTGGTAGCAGCTAAGTTTATTTGTTGATACCATAGGATTTCAAAATCATTTCAACCAGTTTCTTTCTAATTATCTTAGTCTTTTACTAACAGGAATTACCTATCATTTCTGAAATATGACTAATAGCAAATAACATGACAATTACTATTGAAAATAAATATGAAAGGCTCCGTTTACTTTGTGAAAACATTTTGCATTTTAATTTTCTAAAATGTGTATTCATTATATCTTGATGAAAGACTATTTAAGTGAAACATTGTCATGGAGAGAAGATGAAGTTTTAGTTAATGAAGATACATTTCCGGAAATAATGAAAACACTTTTTTGCCATTTTCATTGTTTCTAGAAATGTAGACAATTGTTCACTTCATAAAATCTCTTCCCTCCTTGTCAACAGGTAAAACTAACACAAGATTTACGAAATTAAAACAAGAAACATTTTCACAAAGTAAACGGGTCCTAAAATTGCTGCTGAGACATTTTATCTTTCAAGATCAGTAAAGCTAATATTGCATTAGGTCGCGGTTCACTCACCTGTCCTGATCAAACTGTCACTGACCTCAATACCCTTTGTTGCACTAATGTGGATTCCATCAGTATTAGGGCTTGAAGCAGGTGCTAATACTTTCAGATTGGATGCAACAACTCGCATACAGCTAGTGAATGCCATGTGCATTTGTTGGCTATTTAACAGCATAAGGTTTCTGACTTTCAGATTCTTGCATTTATGAAAAGTCAAGGCCTGCATTGTAAATGTTGCTTCATAACTAATGTATCATTATATCAGGAAAATGATCTGTTTTGCACCAAATTATGAAGCGCCGATACTCACTGTTGGAGCATGTTGACATGGCTGCAAAGGTAAGAAGTCATCACTTAGTTAAATAACTTAAACTAGTGATTAAACTTCAATTACATTACGAAATTAAGTTTATCATATAGATATACATTTGTGGAGTTAATCTTGCAAGATCTAGACCACCATTCCTGTCCCTTTCCATCTAACCTACCTCCACCATCTATAGAAAGGCGAGTCACCCCATGAAAGTAAATCCATTTACGCTTATTTAAGCCACGCCATGCCTCAGGATCTCGCGGTGCAACAATTGTACCTAAAATCTATGATCATAAATTATAACATAGTCAAAAGTAAATAAGCATTTTCAATAAGACACAGTTCATGACAGGAATTGAGAGATGCATATGGCAAAAACTTGTTCAAAATCTAGTAGATTTCACTCTCACACACTTTTGGTGTTTACCCTCAAAGTAATCTTGGATCGACACGGTCCACCGATGTCAATTGGATAGACGAGAAATTTTTTTCCATATGGAAAGATAACATTTACAAATCCAGAGAGAGAACACGCGATTTTCCAAACCTCCAGGAAGGCCTGAAAAGATTAATAAAACAAGTTAATACACTGCCTACCAACATAACCAGGTTTGGTGTTGGATGTTGAAGTTGTGTTCCTGAACTAGCTGGTAACATTAACTTATTTACACATCGTTATCAACATATGAAAGAAATGCCTTGTTTCTTTTTTTTCCTATACCAGACTATTATTGATCAGAATTAATAAAACAAAAAAGAAACTCAATTTTTAAGAATTGCAGGGTTGCAAAGAATTGCAGATTGAGATAGATAAACTATTTGAGGCCTGAAGAGGAATGTTCTCAAAACAAGAAGAGGATCTTATTATCAGTCTTTCCAATATTTTTGGTGGCGACACTATTATGTTCGAGCAACCCTCAAATTTTAGGCAGCGATGGAGTCTTCACGAAGTACTTGAAAGTAATTAACATATATACATTGAACAATGTAGTTTATAAATGTTTAAACAGTTTTATGTTCAAAGCTAGTAAGCACCGACACAGGTACCAAACATGACACCGATACTCACATGCCGACACCGACAATAATTTGAGAAAATAAATTATAAGTGAATGTAATTACATGTGTCGATGTCAGACATATGTCGGACACCTGAAAAAAGCCAGCATAGGATTTGGATCCATTATATGCTTCTTTGAATTTCAAATGGGCGTTGCACCTTTTGGCTATAATTTAAGCGTGTGCAATTATCAGCCAACAAGCCTACGATAGTTTGGAACCAATTCAAACAATTTTTTCTATTCAATACCTTGTCTAAATAGTTTAGAGTTGTCATGCAACAACAATTCAGCTTCTAAGTTTAGTTCTCTTTGGGTGAATGAAAGTTCAAGCAATAGGTCAACCATGAGTGTTTAACCAGGATCAAATTATCAAATGATCACTTGTCCTATAAAAAATTGTAAGCTATGAATCCCAATCTATGAAGCATGGAAACTGACACGAGCACCATACATTAACACATTGACGCCGGTTATAATTTGAGAAAATGAATTTATTGAATGTAATCAATGTGTCGGTGTTAGACGTTTCGATTAGAAGTGTCGGTGCTACATAGATCTCAACACTATATTATGCTCAAATTTTAAAAAGAAGGACCCTACTTATGATAACATCCTTCCATTTGTGGACTATGAAGAAGACTATATTAATTCCTCACTAACTTCTACTGATTTTCCTGTTGGAGTAGAATCTCTAGAAATAATATTTACATTATCCAGCAGTATGATGCATTTGTAAGTAAACAACAGTTATATTTGGTATTCACTCAGTTCCTAATTATAATAAGCAAAAAATATCATTTTAAGTAATTTTAACTAACTTTTCAATTCTAATTTTACCATTTCTATCATACCCTTCATTAAACTGTTGTTTGATTTTCCAATACCACGACCACATTAATTGAAACAAGATCCAAAGACATGTTTACAGTTACAAAGATAAAAATTCAAACAACAAATTCGTCATTCTAAAGGTAAGGAACAAAAGACAACAAAATAGGAAGAAAAAAAAAATATGACATTAGAAGATCTGTAATAAATAAAAGAGAAAAAAGATTTAGAAATGAAAGAACCTTTGTGTCATTATGAAAGCCATCACCTTTGGCTCCAAAGTCAGTGATGGGAAGAACCCGTCTGAATTTGGATCTGGTTCGGGTCGAACCGGAATGTCGGAGTCGGATAATAGGGTCAAAACTTCGTGCTTGTGTATGAAAAGGAGTAAGAAATAAATTTATATGAATGAAGATAATAATAGTAATGATGGAAGATGATAAATAATATCCCATTACTATCCTAGATTCAGAGATTGTGTTTCAGAAACTAATTGTTGTACAACTTTTGAATGATTGCTTGCTGAGCTGAGTTTGAGTGGTGTGTCACTCGGAAAAAAAAACATATCTAGGAACAGTTAGTTATATATTATTATACTATATACGGTCAAATAAGTTTTTATATCAATGTATATGTATCTCAATTTTTAAATGATTTTTCACCTATATGTTTAAAATATTACACCAACTTTTCATATCAAAATTTATAATTTTTGTAATATAAAATAAATTAAATATGACTTTTTAAGTTTTTTATTTAAAAATACATATTTAATTTTTTTTTTTATAATTTTCGTATAAGAGATGCTTATAGAATATATTATAGACAACATGATATCTTTTTGTTATGTCTATGATTCTGACAATTTCTGTGTCCATCGATGTTGGAGTTCGGTAGAGAAAACTCATGATTTTTCTCATAACTTTGATGACGGGAAATTTCTTCCACGATTCAAACCATTCATTTCATTCCATTCCTCGTCCATAAGCGAGATTCTCAAACATGAACCTGTGTGTTGTACTCCATCTATTATAGAGGTGTTGTGTGTATTATCTTGGCTAAGAGAGGCCAACATCTGATTACAATTCATCTTCTATGGATTTTCTTTACCAGAGAGGTTTACGAGTTTATCTCTATAATCGCAAACTAATTATTTGCACTTATTCAATTTTAAATAGAATTCGAAATTTATTAAATCTACTTTTATTATCTCCATAAAATATAAAATAAATAAATGATGGTTGGCTTAGTAAAAGTATAAATCAATATCATATATATACAATAGAGTGAATACACTTAGGCATAATAATTATTTTCTTATAAAGAGATACATATATCCGAGACAAATCATTTTAGTCTCTTAAATAATCATTTTGATTTTTATCAAAATGTTAATCAATTTAGTTTAAGATATCATAATATTAATGAATTTATGATTTCACAATTCTGTAAATTAATTATAATGATATTTAACATCTCATATAATAATTTTTTAATAGTATGTATATAAAGTAAGATTTTTTTATAGACACTGTTGTTTTTCAGTTGATTCTCAAATTTTTATTTAAAAAAATAAAAAATCTAAAAAATAAAATAGTTAAATTTTAGATTTAATTTCACTTTTGAACCTTTTAATTTTTTCAAGTGCACGATTCTGGTTCTCTAGTTTAAAACGAGCAATTTTGTCATTTTACATTTATCTAATTTTTTATTTTGTAATTATTCATTTGTTTTTCTCAATTTTTTGGTGATGTGGACTTTCTAACGACTTTACGTTAACTATGATTTTGATTGTGTTGCTATGTCGATGTTTCCTTTTAATTTGTTATTCATTAACTATGATTCTGATTATGTTGCTATTTAACTTGTATTTTTTGAGTGATTTATTCAAAGATTGATGATCAAATATATTCATGCAAATATCACATGTCTCTCTATGAAAGAAACTAAGAACATCGTTGTCTTTGTCATGTCTTACATATTACTTATAGTTGTTTTTGAAATAATCCTCAAAATCAATATTAAAATGAATTGGAGAATGATCAAAAGAGCATTTTGGGTGTTCCATATTAAAGACAAAGTCAAGACATATAATTTTTTTATAGTTTATACCACAAGTTAAGAGTATCAAAATTGCTCAAAAATATGGTCAAACCCATAACTCGAGTTAAAGACACCAAAGAAGAAAACAACATTTAGATTGATGTCTATATTGATCTTCAGATTGATGAATTGTGAGTAAGAACACAAGTACACTATTGTTGCACCTTTTTGCAAAAAGTTTTACATGCCTCTGATCTAAAAAGACTAACATATCACAATCCACTCACTCGCTCATTCACATTCTCCATCAAACTCAAAAATAATAACGTTATAGGTTTATCAAAGAACAACATGGACAAAATAAAACACGTGCTTAATAGTCTTCAATCAAACTAACAACCAATTAAGGTTCTCTAACAACTATATTCAAATTGATACGAGTCTTTCGAATATCTCTTCATCTATAAAAGGAACATGAAGGAGAGGATAAAAGCAAAAGTTTTAAAGGCAATCAATCTACACGTGATCATTCATACTTAAGTAAAAAAACTCTTCTCTAAAGTAAAACTACAACTTTCTCATCATATTCAAGGATCATTTTACCGAGTTCTTGCTGATGATCAATCTCAAATAAGTGACGAGAAGTTTTTAGATCCTAAACAATTTTATCATACATATTATTTGTAACTCAAGTCTATCATTTAAAGTTAGTTTGAGTGTGTTGAAAAAATATTTTTAGTTATTGAAAGGTACTTGTAAAAATCATTTATGTATTGAAAGTTGATTGTAAAATTCCTTTTAATGTTAAAAGGTGAAAGCTTTAATTGATCAAGAGTGGTCAAGAAAGATAGTGCAGAAATAAAATATTATGGTATTATGCACATTAATGGAAAATCTCATAGATTGTGAGGACTGGACATAGCTCACCTTTGGTGAATCATAATACATTTTTGTGTGATATTTTTATCTTTGTTTATATTAATTTTTCACTCACTGATCACATATCATGTAGAACTAATATGTTTTATTTACTTCTAACATATCCAAAACAATTTGAATATTTTGTTTTAACCAAAATTAATTTTGAGTTAATTTAAATTAAGTACAGACATTTTGATTTTAAAAAACGATCACAATTCAAACTCTATTCCTTGTGATTCATATTGCTACTTCAATGATTTGGTTGTAGAAGTAGTTGAAGAATTGGTATAAATCTCAAAACAAAGAAAAAATAGACCAAGGTTAAACTTAGGGACTCTAATTCTTGTTTTTCAATTAAGTAAATATAATATAATATTATTTTATTTTATATAATTAAAATAATTATTTTTTGTAAAAATTAATTAAAATAATTTGTATCATGTCATGTCAAGTAATTAAAAAGTTAATTTTATCACGTTAAACCATAAAAAATTTGAGAAAAACAAATGAGAGATTGCAAGATCGGGCTAGGTGTGAGCGATCAAAGTCACTAGTTTTAAAACATTGGAGTAAAATCGTACTATCGGAAAAATTAGAAGGGCTAAATTTACAATTAAACTAAACTTTTATTGAAAAGATTATGTAAAATAAAATTTTAAATTAATAATATATTTAATTTATATACGTTGTCAATAGAAAAAACTTTTATATTGTCGATCAATTATAACTCTTAGATTATTAGAGATATTTAACTTTTACAAAAATCACTCTAAAGTTATCATCATAAATAGTTCTAATGTGTTTATGGTGTAAAATTTTTTATGTTGTTGATTCATAAAAATTAAATTATTTAATAATTAATAATAAAAAAAATTAGATACCCATAATTGTTGAAAAATTTGTACTTTGATAAAAAAAAAATTGTTTTATAAATAAAGAAAATAAAAATATTGTTTAGCAAACTTTGCTTTGATAAAAAACTGTTTTATAATAAAATAATAAAAATTGAGAATTAATGGGAAAGTGATCGTTGACATAAAAAGCTTTAATATATATATATATACTATCAATCATAATGTATATTTCAAAAGTTAATATCATATACACTTTACTTTTATATATTTACTTAAGACATTATTTTTTCTTAATCTATATTTGTCTATCACATCGACAATATATCACATTATTTTCTTTATTTATTTCTTTATCAAAGTGTTGATAGGGTGTATTGGTCTTCATCAATAATTTTTCTTTGAGTGAATATGCATATTGGTCTTTGAACTTGCAAGAGACAATCAAATTAGCTTTTGAATTTTAAAAATTAACAAATATATCATTGAAATTATAAAATATCAATCAAAATAGTCATTTGTATATTTTTGTATTGAGATATTTTGTCTGTAATTGAATATATAACTTATCTATATTAATCTCACGTCAATATCATCTTCTCAAAAATTAAATCTACTAATGAATTTGTGAGTAGTTCATGTTGTAATGACATCAATCTAAATGGATCAAATAATTAACAAGTTACATATAATATAAATGCTTAATTGTAGTTTTGGTTCCCCTATTTTAACTGAATCGCGAAAATAGTCCCTCATTTTGTTTCTCCTCAATTTTGGTCCCCAAACAGAATTTTGGTTCAAGATGAAATTTCATTTTTTAAAGCCGCACTACACATTTATAATCATAAATTTCATGTACAATTGTTGCAAATGAGATATTGAGACATGATGTGACTTAAATAAATGCAAAAAAATAAAATTTCATCAATTTTTTAACCAAAATTAAGTTTGAGGGACCAAGACTAAAAATAAATAAAATGAGAGACTACTTTCGCGATTCAGCTAAAATAGAGGGATCAAAACTGCAATTAAACCTAATATAAATCATCTTTGCATCATTCCTATTTTATTATTTACACTTTGTCTGTCCTTTGTAACTACTTTCCTATTCTTTTGTCAAGTTGCTAAGTCCTAATAACTCCCTCGTGTAGCTTTCATTATTTTGCAGCCAATTAATCATTAAAATAGAAAAATAACCGTTGCACACACATACATAGCATATACATGAGCACGTTTAAAAGAAAAAGAGATAACACCGAAAACATCGTACAGTAAAAGATGCAACAACTTTGCTTAATTGGAGATAAACAATGGACTCAAAGGACATAGTGAGTGCTTTAGCCATGATGGGTGAACAACCTTTGAATGAAGATAAAACCTTTTTTTAGTAACTCAATTTATTGCAATGGTTGCTTGTATGCAGGGATTGGTGGTCGTCCGCATTTACTTTAGTACTAATCGAAAAACTTCAACTCATAAACTAATCAAATTAGAGAAAAGTAAAGTATATGTGGTACATTAATCCATTTAATTAAAGGAGGTGGATGATCAAGCTGTTATGTAGAGACATTTAATTTCATCTCTTCAACGTAAGTCCTACTTTTTATAATGAATTATTTTATTATCTTAGCATAAAAGGAAATTTGGCAATTATACAAGTATAAGAGAAGAAGGAGCAAGTTAAAAATAATTAATAGATTAGTTACCATTTTTATTTATTTTTATTTGGTGAAACTCAGTCCTTTTATTTTCATATCTTATTTATTATAATATTGATTGAACTTACTTTTAGTATTATGATACTCAAACTTAAACAAGTGTACGCGTCTACGAGTCAACTCACAATTTTAACTACTTTATTTTTATGTCTTTATTTTCTTCGTTTCTTAGTCTCTAATTTGAAATGATATTAATATAAAGATTTCAATTAGTTTCTAGATATTAGTATAAACATTCCAACCAATCTTTCTTTTTTATCCCTACATTTTTAAATCCTTTAACCATGGAATGTTGTGCATTAGGCTTACTATCCATAACAGAAGTATGCCAATAGTAGGACAAAAGTTCACCTCTATTTTAATATCAAAGGACAAAGATGGAGAACAAGTTTTGTGGTTGCTTTAACGGTTATGATAACCTATTGTTCTTATGCTATTACATCACAAGTCATCAATTCTAATCCAATTTTTGTGTGTGTTTTTCTTATATAAAGAGTTATTCAAGAGATAATAAATAATTTTATAATTTAAAATAATTTTGAGAATTCCACCGAAGAGTTAGGTTTTTATTCTCATAGTTACAACCTCACTGTTTGGTTCTTGAACAACTTACTTGTTCTTACTTGTATAACAAGTAATTACAATTATGAATTTACTGTACGAATTTCTATAATAGAGGAGGTGAAGGAGTGTCGCCACAATGGAAAATGAATAAAAAATAAACCTAAAGCTCAAGTGTTGTATTGAGCAAATAAAAAATTTAATTTTGTTTTAGACATTTATCAAAATCATATGATAAAGGAAAAAAAATGTCTTTACTTTCTTTTTCATATTTGTATTGTACGAATAAACTATCAATTTTGTTTGCAAACTATCATTCTCTCTAAACCACACAAATCTAATTAAAATTATTTTACTTTAACATATAATGTTTAATAATAGTTTACATATCAAAGAAGATAAAAACTACTCTGATTTTTCTTTACTTCCTTAAAACTAGAAAAAATGGTATCACAAGTTAGCTTTACCTTTTAATTGTAGACATTGAATATTGTAATAATTAAAAAGCAAAAGGAAAAATTAAAACACGACTCATCATTATGTTCTTAACAATAATACGAATTCATGATGAACACAACTCGCAAAGTAATTAATATTACACAAAAGAACACAACCTTTTCCCTTCACCGGAATATCCCATCTCCGGTGACTAAGAACACCGTTTCAACCCACCGGCAAAGTCAATACATTCAAGTCAACGATCCAATTAACTAATAAAAAAAAAATCTACCTGGATCGATGCTTGGGTGGTTTAGTCTTTTCCCCTGTTTTTCTAAAAGCACCACAAAATCCACATGCAGAGATTCTAGGAGACGGTGGTTCAATCGCCGGAGACACTTTTCCGGTACGGTATCCTCTTCCTCCAAGTTGTGGAGGTGCATCATGAATCTCGTCCTTTTCTTGCTCTTGATTATTCTGATTTTGATTTTGATTCTGATTCGCTTTGTTCAATTCTTCTTGTAAGAATCTATCATCCCAAACAAATCCTGATGAACCTTGTCTTCGGAAGGAAACTGCAGATCTTTGCAAACCTTCCATGTCCTCTCTCTCTATAACTGTGATATTTCTTCTCTTTCTTTTTCTTTCTTAACTTTGAGAATTATTTAGTGCAATTATTTATGCCTATGACTTTTTGTGTATTTATTATTTTTTGTAATGTGTGTTGATTTTTTCTTCAAGTCATAAATAAAAAGGATAAACGATAGGTTAGTTGGTGGAGAAATTAGAGACAAGTGGTTAATTAATGGAATTGTAGAATAGGTCATCATATAACAAAACAATCTTGTCCATTTTGTCTCTCATTTACTTTTCCTTCTTGGATTTTGTTACTCTCTCTATTTCATTTTCAATTTAGTATATGATTGATTTTATAGTGTATCATTCAAATTATGGAAAATCACCGCACCTTATCTTATTTTAAATTTTTTATTGCGAATTCAAACATTTACTTGATAAATAATATATACATGATGATATTCACATCCACATCTACTACTAATTATACACTATTGTGTCTATTGAACTTTATTAATTCATATTTATAAATAAAAATAGATCAACAAAAATTAATAATATTTTTATCTTAATTAAATATATTAATTTTATTTGACTCATTTTGTTTGTAAATGTGAATAAAGAGAGTATATGTCACCACAATAATGTAAATGATGTTAATAGTAATAATAGAAGATGCTACAATGAATGATCTCCTTATACATCTCATCATTTGTGGCGCTTTAGTTGATTTCAAATGGTTTTTCATAGTGGGTACAGTTATTCTCATACATAAATTAATTCAAATATAATATAGAGTGATTAAAGTTTTATATTACTTAAATGTAAAGTTCAAAATATCATATTAATTCGTCTAAAATGGTTGATTATACGAGTTGGTTCAATATAGTCAACCAATTTTGTCATCCCTTGCTTTATAATTTTAGTATATATAAAATTTTAACATTTGTTTTTTAGTCTTTAAAAAAAAATACAACATTTAACTCCTACAAATTATACAATAAATTATTTTTGTTTATACCGTAAATCAATATATATTTTTGAATTAATTTTTTTCAAGTAACATTATAAAAAATTTATATGTAAAAATGAATTAAAAATTTAATTTAATATTTTTTTTTATTTTTATGTTGAGTTTTGGTATTTAAAATATTTTCATATTTATTTATTTATTCAAACTTAAAAAATCCTATACTTTTACAGAAAAACTTTTTATAATGATATAAAATGCTTCTAAAATTCATTCAAAATTTTAAAAATTAATAAACACTTAAACACATTTCATTTTAACAGTGATTAAAAAGTAATTGTATGAAAATTTAATGGAACAAAATGTTGATTTTTTTTTTTACAAAATTTTTAAAATAAGAATGTTATAATTATATAAGGATTAAAACTAAAATATTTTAATAAAATATTAATATTAATTTTAAATACTTCATTTAAAATTTTGCTTTAGTTTTCAAAATACGTTGGATCAACTTTTTTAAAACGTAACACCAACCTATAAAATATTGGACAATTTAAATAATATAAAGATAAAAATAACTAAATCATTTCATGTGTAGGTATACAAATATTTAAGAGTCTCACACTTATAACTTTTGTAATTTAGAAATGTAATTAAGCATTTTCTTAAAGGTGGACCTCACTCAAAAAAAAAAAAAAAAAACTGAATCCGGTCCGAAACAAGGCGTAAGGTAGCGTACCGGTTCATCCAGAACCAGAAGTGAACCAAACCTCGCTTTTCAAATTTTAGGGCTTAAGAAAGAAAAAGAAAACAACCTCCAAAACCCTTCTTCTTCTTCTTTTTGCGTCGTTGAGCTCGCTGAAGAAGAGTCATGGCGAACGAAGACTTAGCCAGCTGGACCGATCTGCTACATTCTTCCTCTAAGCTTCTCGAACAAGCTGCTCCTTCTGCTCAGTTCCCTCCACTTCAGGTTCCTTTTTTCAGTTTCAAACCAATGCCACCGAATCAACTTACTCCTTTAACTATAAATCGTTTATTTGCTACAAATGATTTCTTCACTGTTTTCTTTTCACTGCACAACTATGAGAAATCGCTTACACTTTAGATATATTTACTCTCGTAACGCAACGAAAAGTTTCGATACAGTTCATTTGAAGGTTAATTATAAATGTATTTTGATTGTGAACTATGCATAGCTTCGATTTGACTAAATAAATGAATAATAATTAATTCCTGTTAGTTATAATATACAAAACACACGGATACCGTAGACACCGGACACCGGTAATAATTTGAAAAAATGAATTAATGGAATGTAATCAAGATGTCAGTGTTGTGTCGGTGTCAGACACTGATATGTCAGACCCTGGGACACGCTTTCCATCATAGGTGTTAGTGCCATATAGATTATAATTGTTACTGGTTGAGAAAATTGAAATAACTGTTGATTAACTATGATTTTGGGATAAGTGGTTTTGAATTCTTTCAATTTTTGTACATTGTTCAGAGGAACTTGGATCAACTTGAAGCGTTATCTAAGAAGCTTAAATCCAAAACTGTTAGGGCTGAGGCGCCTTCCCAATCTATTGCTGCAACTAGGTACGGTACTCTTTTGGTTGTTGTGAATGCACAATTCCAAATTTTATGTTGCCTAAATTGTTCTCAATTACTTAGAATTCAGAAATCACGGAAACTATTAAATTATGGATTGGTTAGTTCCTAGTTGGATTGGTTTGAGCTGGTTGAGAGTTTTTATTTTATTATTTGATAATAATATATATAACATATAGTTGTTCCCTTCGCTTCCCTCAATAGGGGATTTGTGTTTGTTTTACTTATTCTTAATAGGGAACAGGGCTATAGGGTATGTGGAGATATATGGTCTTTTCCATAATTTTCTCAAAGCAGAAGTTGCTTGAATTCATGTTAGCATATAGGCACTTAGTGTGATCATTTTTTTTGTTATTTCTTTTGTACGGACAGGCTTCTTGCTCGTGAGGGTATAAATGCAGAGCAGCTTGCAAGGGATCTGAAGTCATTTGAGTTGAAGGTACCACTTAGCATAAACTTCATATTTTGTAACTATTTTTTGCATAGAACATCTTTCCTTTTTCCTTGCTTGTTCTATTATATTTATTTGCTCGTCAAATATATATTTTATGCATGCCATACCAGTTTTCATAAGTTTTTAGCAGCCATACTTTAAGTTGCATAGAACCTGTCTGGAAGAAAAAGTAATTTGGCTTGGAAGTTAAAGTCAAATTAATTTCTTAGTTGCTTTTGCTGTGCTTCTTTAATTTCCTCAACTCATGTATTTTGCTAATGCTGTGCCCTCTATTTATCTGTTGTTGTATAAAGACAACTTTTGAAGATGTTTTTCCTGTTGAGGCCACAAGTGTCGAGGAGTACCTGCAGCAGGTAATTTCCACTTTAAAATGTGCTTGTTAATTATTTATCTTGGATTTGCTATCATTTTTAATTTAATTAATAATTAGACATCAAATTGGTTCAATTTGACCAATTTTTATCAATGTATTATATCATATACTTAAAGTCTATCTTTTTATGTTTGCTTGCATGTTTTTCTTTACAGTGTTCACAAAATTCAATGAGATATATTTGTATCTTTGGATTCAAATATAATGTCGGAATTCTGAATATGATGTTTGATTTTTTTCTCCTCATTAAATCACTGGTCAAAGTTAAAGAGCTGTTGTTTGTTGATTTCAAGTATTGTTAATTTTTTTTTTATCTGTTTTTTACTTGTCATGGATGAGTGTGGTATTGTAGCATGTTTCCCCCCTTCTTTATAAGCAAAGCCAAATGAGTCCAGTGTCTGTATGTGAAGTTCTGTACCTTGTTACGGGAAACCAATAAAGTCTTCTCACTCTTACATGACACAGTCCTTTTTGAATAGAACCGTGACAATATTGAATACACTTTTTCACTCCCAGGTTCATGAAATGGCAATGATCTCTGCCGTCCAGGAAGCTCAGAAGGACAATCACAGGAGTTTCAATGATTACATGATGAAAGTTTTAGAGGTTAGTGTAATTTCGCCTTTCATTTTATGGTACACCTATGACTTTTTCTGTATCCTTAATGTAATTAAGGATTAATATCAGATATATCTTTTGTAATGGGTTTTGCTAATGTAAATTCATAAAACTATTAAAGTAAGACTTATTGGCATAAATTTTGGTAAACCATTTTTTTGTATACTCGAAGTGTTCTATCTTTTTCTTGCATTGCTGAAAATAAGAAATCTTTGTGGCTGTGCCTTACGTAGCTATATTTTCTTTTCTTTCATTTACTTGACTGTAGTCAAAGGCCTTAAATATTCAAAAGGAAATACCAGTCCTTATTTTTTGTGTGGATATTGTGATAGGAATTGAAGAGGTTTATTGAACTATTAGAAGATTGTGTGTTTTTGTATACTTGTTGATGAGGATATATTCTTTTTTTTGATGAATCTTCCTAATAATCAGTTCCCCTTTCTATGAAATTTTCTCGCCTTTAAAAAAAAATGAATAGTAAACAAAAGATGTAAATGCATAATTTCGTGTAATGCATACAACTTGATAGTTTTTCATCATCTTGAATTGACAATTAGGTTTGTTGACCTGCTTAAACTTCATGGCAATCAAATCATCCTGTTTGGCTGATTATTTTTCTATAAAACATGCTTAGGTTAATCTGTGGAACTTCACATATGAAATGCAGTAGCATAGTGAAGTAAGTAAATCATTATATTTCATATTAGCAATTAGCAATTTTATAATTGGGCTTGGAGTGTTTTATTGCATTGCTAAAATAGGTTCATTTGTACTTGATATTTTGTGGCTCAACCTTCTTACTGTTTAGTAGCATTTAATGTATGATAGGAGGATTGGCAAAAAGAAAAGCGTGATTTCCTTCAGAGTTTAAGCCGGATTTCAACATTACCTAGGACAAACATGATTGCTAACAGCAATGTGGGTACCCGGCCAGGTCAGATTGTGTCTGTGGCTTCTACTCCGCAAGTCTCTTCTGGCAGCATGGAGATTGTTCCCATGACTAGTAGACCCATTGTGGAGAAAAAGGCATCTGTCTATGCTGAAGTAGTGAAAAATCTGAATAGAGCAAGGCAGTCTGGATTGCCATTTAAAGTATGTCCCCTATTTTCTCGATTTCTCTTCAAGTTGAAATTACAGTTCTGTATTAGACAATTTAGACTATATATTAGATTAAAAACTAAGTAGATAGTGTTGCCTGTTCATGACTTCAGATAATGATTGGTATGATGTATAACCTTTTAATTCAATACCTTTTCCACACATCATTTTGAATATAAACAATGCTTTATTTTTGCTGGCTAATTTTTCCAAAAGTTCTTACTAGTACTCATCTTTCTGTATTTACATATCTGTATAAATGTTTATTTAAATCATCATAATTTTTCTATGGTTGTTAGCCTGCCACAGGTTTCAAGGGTGCATATGAAAGTTTGGGCATTGATTCTAGTGGTGGAAAATCAGTAACGATGCGAAAGATATGGCACCTTGTTCAGGTTGTACTTATTGTTGTATACCTGTTAACAGATAAAACAGAAAGAAAAACTTTTGCTTTCAAGTTACAACTTTACTGGTTTAACCTGTGGCAAAGTAAACATTTGTATTTATTTTCTAAACTTTACTAATTGAATCAGATGCTGATGGACGAGGACTCAACCTTGCGTCGTGTTTCAAAAAGGATGTCATTGATTATTGGGGCCAGGCGCCATCTTGAGTGGGGACATGAGAAATACATCATGGATACTATACATAATCATCCTGCACAAGTAATCTGTTTTTCAGCATTGTTTAATTGCTTGTTTTGCATGCTCCTTGAATAAATCTTGTATGTGATTTTAAGTTTCCGCTGTGTTTGTAAATTGTATGATTGGTGCATAATTGAAATTGGGAATTATGTCTAACTAGTTGGAGTTGATCTTAATTCTCTTGTTGTTAATCAAAAAGAAGTCATAGTTTTCCAACAATTGGCATCTAGAGCCTAACTTTTTTAGAGAAAAACTCATAACAAATCTAGTCAATCTTTTGTCAGCTTGTTCTGTACAAATGAAAGTCCTACAATGAGCAGATATGAATTTGCATTGTCTGTGCCAATAAATGTGTTGTGAAAGCTTTGTTCATTTATTTTTTAAAGTTTCTATTGATATTCTTCATTTGTATTCCTCATGGCTGCATGCCATGCTTTGAAGGATACTTTGACAAGCTTTTCTCAAGTTTTTTTGTCTTCTGCTGTTTGTTCTTTATTCATATAAAATAGGAACACATACATGGATTTTTATTTTTTGTATCAACACTTAATTTCTGATGACTTTTTTTTATCTAATGGTAGGCTTCTCTTGGCGGTGGTGTCGGAAATTTGCAAAGAATCCGTGCCTTCCTTCGGGTTCGTCTCAACTTGAAGATTATGCATCTTGTCAAACATTATACCATGATTTTTGATTGTTTAAAAAATCCCTGATTTTTAGTTATTGCTGTGCAGATTCGGTTGAGGGATTACGGGGTACTGGATTTTGACGCTGGTGATGCTCGTCGGCAGCCTCCTGTTGATACAACATGGCAACAGGTCTTGGATACTTTATTTGACTATAAAATTAGTAGGGATGAGACTTGAATTTGGATCCATGGGTGCCCACAGATTACTCACAATGAATTTGGTTTGTAGTCATCAAATGGGTTTGGGTCTAAGCATGGGTAATTAAACCTATAAAAAATTGTGGGTATGGGTACCATAAGCTTATTATATTTTATCCAACCTTCCTCATACCTTGACAATATGCTTACTAGATTTTATACCTACCCATAATACCCATGCTTTGCATAAGTTATTTATGCTTATGGGTTACTCATTAATGGAAAATTTCCATTTTTTATTATACGTTAGTTATCTTATAAAGGAACTCAGAATGAAAGAATAAAAAGGTGTCTGGGTATGGGTATTATAGTATCTAACTAGTGTCTTACCTGCACAATATGCTTATCATATTTTGTAACTACTCGTAATACCTTGCTTTGCATGGGTTACTTGTGAATGAAAAAGTTCTGTTTAACTCTATTAGTTATATACTTGAATTATCTTATAAAAAAATCAGAATGAAAGAATAAAATTAATGTGAACTGAGGTATTCAAGAAAGTATACTTGTGAAAGAAGCTTAAATGCAATATTTTAACAAATGAGATTACCCTTATCTAACTAATGAATTAACATTGGCACAAAGGTGTCATTGTCATATAAAGTAAACTTGGGGATGTTGTGGGAAGTTGAAAGTGTACTATGGGATCATTTTGGGCAGGAAATGGCGGTACTGTTGTCATATGTAAACAGATTTATAGAATTCTATAGGCGAGGTCATTAGGATTTCAAATATCTTTGGATATTTTTTAAGTTAGATTTTACACTTTTAGTCAATTCTCTTTTTGTTGGCTTTTCATAGTCTAGTCAATTTTAGCATTTTTATTTTAAACTTACTAGCTTGTTAAAAGAAAAAAGATACATCAACAGAAAACACATCTCATATTACTACAACACGTGTAATGGGTTTATATCCGAGTATATAGGTTTCTTTACGCTAACCACATGTGGTTGGGGGTGTGGCGTTTTCGTAAATGTGGATATGGGTTTGGATATTCTAGTATTCACCATAGACTCTACTCCTTGCAATCCATAAAAAATTAGTACACTTAACAGAGTTCAGTCATATATCTAATTTATTTGTTTCTTGAAATCAATATTGATGATCAGCTAAGCTTGCACTTTTTTTTATCACAGATATACTTTTGTTTGCGATCTGGTTATTATGATGAAGCAAGAAATGTTTCCCTGTCGTCACGTGCTTCGCATCAATTTGCTCCATTGGTACATAGCATAATCACTTCTTGTTTTGTACTAATTTATGGTGTAGTTTTAATAAGTGACTGTTTTTGACAGCTCACAGAGTGGATTAATACTGGGGGAATGGTACCGGAAGAGGTTGCAACTGCTGCATCAGAAGAATGTGAAAGAATGTTGAGAACTGGTGATCGGGTAGGCCGAACTGCATATGACAAGAAAAAGTTACTTCTGTATGCCATCATATCAGGTTCTAGAAGACATATTGATCGTCTGCTTAGAGATCAACCAACTCTTTTTAGTACAATAGAGGATTTCTTGTGGTTCAAATTGTCAGCTGTACGAGACTGTCCTACTGGATCTTCGTCCATTGTTCTAAGTGATGGTCTGATTCCATACAGTTTGGATGATTTGCAAAGTTACTTGAATAAATTTGAACCATCATATTATTCAAAAAATGGAAAAGATCCTCTGGTATATCCATATGTCTTGCTTTTAAGCATTCAATTGCTTCCGGCTGTATTATACTTGTCTAAGGAAACAGGAGATGAAGGATATAACATTGATGCTGCACACCTATCAATTCTACTAGCTGATCATGGGGTCCTTTCTGAAGGTGCTGGTACTGGGCAAAAGTTGGGAGTGATGGATGCTTATGCCGAAGTTTCCACCATTATCAGGCAATATGGATCTATGTATTTGCGTCTTGGTGATCTCCAGATGGCATTAGAATATTATGCACAAGCTGCTGCTGCAATCGGTGGTGGGCAGTTGTCGTGGACTGGCAGAGGTAATGTTGATCAACAAAGGCAGAGAAACTTGATGCTGAAGCAGCTTCTAACTGAATTATTGTTAAGGGATGGAGGCATATATCTTTTACTTGGTGCAAGAGGTGCTGGAGAAGAAGGGGAACTGGGACGGTTTGTGGCTGATCCAAATGCAAGGCAACAGTTTTTGATTGAAGCAGCATGCCAGTGTCAGGAGGCTGGGATGTATGACAAAGTAATTTCTTTCTTATGTTAGTCTTTTATTTTACGGGAACAATAGGGAAAGATAGAAAACTGTAAACTGTTTTTACCAAATTACAACATTACCTGGATCACAAGCATTGCCCTTCACACCGAAAGAGGTTCTTGAGGCACTTAGATATGGGAATTACTTCACTCAGATTTTTAGACCTCTTTGTTTTGGCCTCTCAGACTTCCTTTTTCTGGTGAAGCTAAATATATTTTTGACACATCTAGGAAATTTGTTCACTCTTACTTATTTTCGATGTCTAATACTATGATTACATTTTATTATTTTCACATTTGTGTTTCTCATATAGATTTTTCCTACGTATAAAGTTATGTATACTTATTTTCTCCTATTTTATGTTACCTCCATGTCCCCCTTATTACCAATCCCCATTTGTGAGCCACTGTATTTTCATCCAACCTTAACATTGCTTTTGCTGATGCAAGATTTTTTGGTTCAGTCTATAGAAATTCAGAAGAGAGTGGGGTCCTTCTCAATGGCTCTGGATACCATCAATAAGTGCCTCTCTGAAGCTGTCTGTTCCCTTTTCCGTGGAAGGTTAGACGGCGAGAGCCGGACTGCGGGCCTCATCCATTCTGGCAATGAGATTTTGGAGACATATACTTACTACCCTGATGTCAGGTTATATTGAAAACCTTACCTTTTATTTCCTTGTTCATGCATTTATATGCTTGGACTTTGCCATAATGGTGATATTCTTCAACTCTGCTTAATATTCCTCATAAATGAAGCCTTTCAGGTTTAGAACTTATTCTGTTGTGATTTGACCCAGAATATGATTTGATTTGTATATTCATGTTTTCCCTTATCATGGAATGATCTTGGAGATCAAACTCTGCTTGTGGGTACCATGGAAGTTCATTTTCGTCATATATTTACTTCATGTGGCCAATGGCGTAATTTACTTGCAAAAACAGGTGTCACAAGGATGGCTGGCATGTGATATGAGATATACCCTTCAAAGTGAATAACTATGGGAATTGCTTTCAACAATGAAAAATTTATTGTTTTCCAATCTATTAGGCATAACCCTTACGAAAAAATAATCAATGTAATTCTTTTTTCAGTTTTCAGGAGAGAGAGCATGTTTTTGAGCAGCAAACTGTATTAAGACAACTTGAGTCAATATTATCAATTCACAAATTGTCAAGACTGGGCAATCATGTTGATGCATTAAGGGAAGTTGCTAAACTTCCATTTCTCCCTCTAGATCCCCGAGGACCTGATATTGTTGTTGATGTGTTTGAAAATTTATCTCCTCATGTCCAAGCTTGTATACCAGACCTCTTGAAGGTTGCTCTGACTTGTCTGGATAATGTGACAGACTCTGATGGATCACTTCGTGCTTTGAGGGCTAAGGTAATATGCTGTGGATCCCTTTGTTTGGTTGGTCTATATCCACGCTTTAGTTGCTTTTGTTGAAGTACCTAGAATTTATTATAATTGTTCTCAACAAGTGTTTATTGAACTAATTAGCGTATGGCTTTCTGGTATGGAAAGCTTTTTGGTCAATCTGAGAATATGACCTCTATATTGAAGATTTTCATTGGGTTTGAATTTGATTTAAATGTCTATACAAATCTATGTTCATGATTTCATGTGATAACCACATTTAATACCTGCCTTATGCCCTAAATCCAATATATTGTAATTAACAGTCATTTATTCTGATTGTCATTTTTTGTTGAAATACAGTATACACCATAGATATTAAACCAAATCTATACTAAGTACAAGTGAGGAAGACAGGAAAAATTTGGTTGATTTTGTACTAAGCTGTTGTCTTTTCTGGGATAAAGAAAGATAGTAATATGTTGTAAACAACAATGCCTCATTATATATCAGCAAGTAATGAACTTCAAACAAACCACCAGTGGGTAAATTTTAATTTGCTTTGTTATCAAAATATTCATTTATCCACTTCTTGATGGTTGCTCAAGACCTACAATTTTAAGGAGTTTTTCCCTGTCAGTGTGAAGCCTTTTGAATATCATCTTTCGTGGTTTTAAAATAGTACTTTTAGCTGATTAATAAGTATCAATATGTGCTCTTTGCTTTTCAATGGCTAAATTTTGCCTTTTTTGCAGATCGCCAATTTTATTGCCAATAACGTAAAGAGAAATTGGCCTCGGGATTTGTATGAAAGAGTTGCGCAGAGGTTGTGAAAAATGTACGATGGTAATTGTTTGTTGCCTTTGAAACTTTGAAGGCAACAGTATGTGTTTGAATGAAGGTCCCCAGTAATGTAAAACTTGTAAAGTAGTGGCAATGTCAATGATATATATGCTGGACCTATGTCCTGGAGATAATATTATCAGAGAAACTAGAAATGTGAAATAAAACTGGTTACGATTTTTCTCTTCATCTTTTCATCTGATTTAGCTAAATGGTTATGTAATAGGGTGTTTACAGGTTTGATTAACAAGAGTATTACTTTAAACTTGCCAAAAGATGCAAAAACTAATAAGTAAAATGAGTAATGTTATTGGAACACAATTTAACATAAAATAGAACATAAATAAATACTGATTTCTTAGTTTCTTATGTTAATTAGCTCTTTATCTTTTTTAAATGGCTAACATTAGTCACTTTTTTCAAATAACCCTAACATAAATTAATGTAAATTATTGCAATTAAAATATTCAACCTTGTTTTGCATAGAGAATAATTTTATTTTGAAACTAATGCCTTTTATAATTGATATTTAAAAAAATAATATATGTTTATCTACTACTAAACACGATCTATACATTGAATTGGAGAAATTTCTCCAAATAGAACTAGAGAATTTTCAAGAACTCTAATCATATACTTCGGATTAAGAAATTCCAAAAGTCATCATTAACATTAGATAATAGAAGGATTAACGTTAATCACTTAAAAAAAAATATTAAATTAACACAGCACATTGAAATTTAGATAAAAGATAAAACACTTACAAAGTATTTTATCCAAATACTTATTAGAAACAGCCTTATTATTTCTTTTAAAAAAAGAAGCAACTTTATTTGGAGGCTAGGCTCCATAACCGACAAAGTACAATAAGCTTATCTTTGTTAAAAAAACAAAGAAAGAGTCCTAATAATAGTATTTTGGAAATGTAATTAAACACTAAAATTCGTAAACACAAAAGTCGTGGCCATAACCAAAATCATCACTAGGAATGTAAGCGTTGAGGTAAAATGTAATAGGAGGGTTCCTGTAGTCATCTGCAATGACACTCTCTGGAATCCAACTATCTGTTCCATTCCTATATACAAACAATTTGCATATTTGGTCGATACATGGTCCCACTATCCAAAATATAGTTGTCATGCACTGTTCGAACCTCCTAGACTCAGGATCACCCAGTTCCCAAACAACAAGCTGCAATTAAATTCAATTATTTATAAACAATACATTAGTACTTGATTAATTCTAGTCATAGAAAATTAAATATTGGGATTGAGAACATAGTTAAAATGTATAGTTAGGTATATTATATGGTTAATTTAATGTTTGGTAATAGAGAATGGAATTACCGAAAAGCCATTAGCGTCTCCAAATGAAATACCGATGACGTCTCTTGTATGTAATGGAGAAAGGCAACTTGTCTTTATGGTGATCATGTATTTGCATATTCCATACGATATACTCACATTCTGAAACATGCAATAAATTATGAAATTCATTTTTTTTTTATTAAAAAAAGTTTAGATGGTTGGTTCTAGTGACTCATCAAAGTCATAGCTGATCTCAAGATAAAAAAACATTGACAAATATATTTATAAATCATTCACCAAAGGAGCTCCTTTACATTAACCATGAAAATTGAAGATCAACTCTTTATCGAGTGAAACAACATTCACATGATATCAAATTAATATTACTGCATATAAAACTTTCATACATAGCTATGTGGTAACTACACTTGACACTAATGAAAAAGCTACTACTAAACAACTTAATTGAATGATATACATGATAAATTATAAGATGTTTTTATATATATATTTTTTTTATTTTAGAAAAAATATAAATACTATTATAATTAATTCACACAGTTTTAAGATTTTAGATTTGAACTCATAACAATTCAACATAACAATATTAACATTTGTTATTTGAGTTAAGGCTTAGAAACATTTATTTTCATAAATTATATTGAAGAGTTTATAAAAATAAATTATAAATATATTATAAATGTTTTTTTACGCTCTCTTAAATAATATATCACCTGTGCTTATGCTAAAAAATAATTCAAATAAGTCAATAGATACAAAATCATACCTAAATTAAAAACTTATAACATAAATATTTATTATTTAAGTGTTTATATATTACTGATTTATGCTACAAAATATAAAGTAGGCAGTTTAATAATTTCAAATACATCAATAGATATAAACTCAAACCTAAATTAAAAACTTATAACATTATGCTACAAAATATAAAGTGGTCGTTTATAGGTTTAATTTTACCTATTACAAACCTAACAACTCTTTTTTTTTTTTTAATGAAAGATAACTAACTACTAATTACTGACTTTTGTGTTTAAACAAACAATAATTCGATCTAAACCATCAATGTTGAGACCGAGTGAATTAAATGGATATATTCCGTATTTGTCTTAATATTGAAAAGGAAAAAAAAATAGTGGAGAGTATATATAAAATTTAATTACTTGTGGTTGGACATCATAAAGCGAAGAATATTGGTTCATTTGATGTTTAAAACGAGTGAGCAATTTTGGTGTTGCTTGTGAGAAAACAACAATTATAAATAATGTAAGGATTAAGGTAAGAGCTTTCATGATTTTGTTATTTTTTGCATAAAAGAAAAAGAAAAGAAAGAACACTTAATTAATTTTAGATATTGTTGAGGTTATATTATATAGCATTACAAAAGGTAGAGGCGATATTTAAAGACACCATAAAATGCTAACAAAATACTATGTTCTTTTTTTTATTTTTTATTTTATTAATATTGTGTAAACCATCCAATTAGTGAATGACTTTGTAGACCACTCTCAGATAGATTTAGAAGATTATCAATATTTCAAAACATCTATAACTCTAAAAAAAATTACTCTATAAAAAATTAAGCAGATAAGTCCTTCTAATTATATAGTTAAATATAGAGACCAACTTACAAATTTAATACTAATGTTATGGACTAAATTGATAGGAAGTTGTTAATGTAGAGCCTTAATTATTTGTAAATGTTTAAATGTATTGACCAACTTAATAGTGTAATTGTACACATTTTATATAAATATTTATATGAGTAATATTTGTTAAATTAAAAATATTTTTGAAATCTATAATCTCATAGATCTATTTCAGAACATCATAAAAAGTGAAAAATCAATTTGATGATTTACCTACTTAATATTTTATTACTCTCTTGATACTATGTTGAGTAATTCATTTTTTTTTAAAGTCCAAAAATAAAATGTTTTTTTCAATTCAATACTTATTATTATTTTTTTTCAATTCTACAACCTAATTGATACTATTTGCATCCCTTTTAGTTGTTATATTTGTCGTCATGAATATTTTGAACATTATTTAACTATTTGTTTGAGATAAATTACTTTAATCTTATATTTTTTTTTGGTTAGAAATATTGATGATATTAATAAGAGATTTTTTGAAAATGATAATGATATTAATGAGAGTTAGTTGATGTGAATTAAAAAAATAAAAACAAAGAAGTCCTACATAAAAGAGATGATCCCAAGATGTACACTAATTTTGTAAAGAGGTGAGAAGGCATGCAAAGAGACCGCCACACGATGTATTATTTTTAGTATCTAAAAAATTTTAAAAAATTATATTTTTTAATAAATGTGTGCGATTTCACTCATTTATATCTTTAAAATGTGTCTATCTTCCATCGAGTCAACATTCAATATCTGATCCAGTCAAATAGAGGACATTCCTCAGCCAAAAAAATACATCAAAAGTCCTTCGAAATCTGAGACTTTTATCTGCTTCTCTTGTTCTTTCTTCTTCTTGTTCTTGTTGTTCTTCTTTTTCTATTTCTTTCAAGTGATCATAATATCATATTACGATTGACAACCATTGACTGTCATATTGATGGTTTAATTCTAAAACGGTTTTCTACGGTGCAGTAGAACTCCGATACATTGTATATGAACTATTTTATCCTGCAGACTTCGTGTTTGATTGTCTGTTTTGTCTTGTACAATTTAAACATTACTACCAAACGGTTTAAAAAGAGCGACCTAGTTCACGACTTAACCAAATAATATTTTCAATAATTTAAATTGATTTTAAAATAGTTTTTGAAATATATATATATATATATATATATATATATATATATATATAATACAACACAATAAATTTGTTCAATTTTTTTTGAATGTCCTAGATGATTTATCCAATAGTTTAATCTACTAAATTTTTAATTTCATTATGAATATTTTAACTAAATTATATAGTTTCCGAGTGAGAGTTAAAATTGATTCATTGCTCAACCGTTCAATTTCCTATTTCAGGTTGATTTTAATATATATTAGTATTAGTCTAATATGTCTTTACACATGTCATGAAAAATGGTTTTTTAAGGAAAAGAGCAGTTAATAGAAGAAAAAAACAAATTATATTTCTTTGAAAACCTTTACGGATCCACGAAAGAACAAGGTGGTTTGTGGAATGTAATAATTCACTTATTCTGTTGCTTTGCTAAACGATAATCTATTAATTGTTTTTTCGACCTTTTCACAATAATTTGTTTATGTAATGTACTACTGTATACCCATTTTGATGCTTTAATTTTATTTTTAATCAATTTTTCACATTTTTATTTTAAAATTTGATAGTTTTTGTCTTTATTCTAGATATTTGACCTATAAAACGATTGTATCATATTTTAAATGACGTGACACAATCTAATCTCACGATGTTAAATTATCTAAATTCATTAGTTATTCATATGTTATTTGTTAAATCATTCTTCTATTATTACCAATTCACATAATTTAATCATTTATTTTAAAAATCGACAATTTTAGTATCACCC